>VZTU01030395.1:0-92901 GCA_013400835.1 Zapornia atra
TCCTACCTGCAGCCCTTGGAGAGATCCCACACTGGACCTGATGAAGACACATGGAAGACACTGACCAGTGCTGAAGCAAGCTCCTGGCAGGACCTGCAGCCTGTGGAGAGAGGGGCCCATGCCAGAGTAGGTTTGCTGGGGTGACTTGTGACTCTGGGGGGGACCATGCTGGAGCAGTCTGGGCATGAGAGACATCCTGTGAGTCTATGACTGCACCCCATAGCAGTGACCCACACTGGGGNCACCCCATAGCAGTGACCCACACTGGGGGACAGTTGGTGAAGAGCTCAAGCCCTGTGGGAAAGGACTCACATTGGAGAAGGCTGTGGAGGACTGTCTCCCTCTGGTAGGACCACATGCTGGAGCAGGGGAAGAGTGTGAGGAATGTCCCCTTCTCACCCCCAGCTAAGAATGAAAAAACTCATGATGAACTGAACAAAACCATCATCCCTGTCTCCCCCTGTGGGAGGGGAGGAAGGAAGAGAAATCATGAATAAAGTTAAGTCTGAAGAAGGGGAGGGGTGGGAGGAGGTGTTTAAAGATTTGGTTTTACTTCTCACTATCCTGCTCTGGTTTTGCTCTGTGTGTAGTGTAATAAATTAGATGCCTTTTTGAAGTTTTGTGTTGAGTCTGTGTCATGATTTCTCCCTGTCATTATCTCAACTCCTAAGCCTCTCAATATATATTTTCTCCCCTGTCCACCTGAAAAGGGGAGTGATAGAGCAGCTTTGGTGGGCATCTGGCCTCCAGTCAGGGTCAAACCACCACAAAGGGTCCTACAGGAAAGTAGGAGAGGGGGTGTTTATCAGGGAGTGTAGTGATAGGGCAAAGGAGAGAATGAATGACTTCAAGCTGAAAGAGGGCAGATTTAGATTAGATGTTAGGAAGAAATTCTTTACTGTGAAGGTGATGAGGCACTGGAACAGGTTGCCCAAAGAAGCTGCTAGAGAGGTAACACCCACCGTGCTCAAGGCCAGGTTAGACTGGGACTCTGGGCAATCTGGTTTAGTGGAGGGTGTCCCTGCCCATGGCAGGGAGTCAGAACTAGATGGTCTTTGAGGTCCCTTCCCAACCATTCTGTGGTTCTATAAATTAGTATTTTATGCAAAGTAATTTATAAAATGTAACTCAGTTAATGTGTGTAGGTAAATCAGTAAAACAGAATTACAAAAAATTGCAGGAGAAAAAGTGGTGTTTATCCATGGTTAGATGAGAAAGTGTGTCAGTTCTTACTTGGGAGAGAGCTCATTGTTCATAGTGTGACAGAAGAGGAAATCACAAGTAGAAGAAAAAAAAATAGTCCAGTTAACTTTATCTCAACTCCTCCTTTTTGTTCTCTTTTTCTTAGTTCCCATTGTTAGACCTTGTAATTCTTAGCTTATTCTTTAACAGGGAAGAATGTTGAATTAAAAAAAAGGTCTGAAGAGGTTTAGTCACATAATAGCATGATTACTGAGTTAGAATGTGTCTGTCTCTGTGTGTGTATTTGGAGGTGTTTGTGTGTGGTTTTTTTCTTTACACTATGCTCCTGTGGTTAGGGCTTACTGTGCCAGGTCCTGAATAGAAAGCTCATGAGAGTGCTCACTCTCCTAGAAAGCAAGAGCTTTTAGACAGCAGTGGATTCAAGAACAAGTAAGAAAAAGAAAACACAAACCCAATGGCTATTTAGTTAAGATTTAATTTGGAATTCAAATATCCAGGGTAGACCAGGTAAATAAGGTGGTGGGGAGCAGTCTGAGAAGCATCACCTGCCTGCATCAGACAGATGTGGCACACAGTTCTGAAACAGTTGAAAAATAAATCATTGCAGCAACTCACAGGTGGGTTAGGAAACAGCTGGTTTCCACCCTTACTGTCCCCAGTAGCAGCTCTGCCAGAGAATCTGAAGTAATTTTGTGTACAGTTTTCAAAGGTAAAAAAAAAAATAGATTAACATGCTTTGTATGGTGTACAGGCTTCAGGAATCCAAGACCTGAACACAAAATGATGGATTCCAAATATCTGCTGATTTAGTCATGTCAGCCTTAAAATCTGAAACTGTATATTAAGTGAATTTTAGAACAAATGGACAGAATATTTTTATATATTGTGAATTATCAAAATCAGTTCAGGCTTAGTCATTCATTTCACTGTTGCTCAGCTGTAAAAGATAGGTGTTGAAAGGATTGCAGTTAGAGTGGCGCAGAAGAATAGCTCTGGTGCGTTGACCCCAACCTGCAGCCCCACATGCAGCTGCCCACTCCCTGTACCCTCATAGCAGCGTAGGGGAGTGAAAAAGGTGAATAAACTTGAGAAAACTCACAGGCTGAAATAAAGTCAGTTTAATAGGTGAAGGGGGGGTGGGAGAGGGAGCAGGTGATGCGAAGGCAGTTACTCGCTTCCTCCCACTAGCAGGCCCACACCCAGTCTCCAAGCACAGTCCATTGTGGAAGTTAGAAGCCCTGCCTTCTTCATCCTCTACCCCATCTTTTTATTGTGTATAGTATGCAGTGTTCCTCTGGTTAGTTAGAGTCAACTGTACCCGCTCCCAGCTTCCTGCCTACCCTCAGCTTATTTGCAGAGTCCAGTAAAGTGGAAGCCTTGCCCTTGCCAGAAGTGCCCAGCAATAGCAAGCGCTGCCAATGCTGTTGTAGCCACGAACCTGAAGCGCAGCACTGTACAGGCACTGTGACTAAAGTTACCCCCGTGTGAGCGGGATCCAGTCCAGTAAGCAGGCAGCAGTTGCTTTTGCAGGCTGCAGGCCTTGCTGGGGTTGTGCAGGGGCAGTACTGCCCTCTCCTGGGTGGAGCTGAGGAGCTTCAGCGGATCACTTAATTCTTGGTCTGATACATGGAAACTCGTGTAACCTCAATGAGAGAAGATGTCATTTCTTTCCGTATTTCTGTACAAGGAAGTCTCAGTTCTGCCTGTGGGGTGTCGGATTGGAAAGTGCACAGAAGCAATCCAAGCATACCTATCTAATAGCAACTCCGTGTAAAACCCTGCTACGCTATTCTTCTCCATACTTGGGGATGTTTGGGAAATACCTCTTCTGGGGTGGCAAGTGCTCATTTAAGCACTTTATGCTGTAATTCTTGGCACAGTGTCTGGGGTGGTCATATAGGTGCAGAACTGTTAATTTGGGCTAGCTGAGAAATGGTGGCACACAAAGGCCTTAGTAAAATATCTTCCTAAACTTTGAAGTTCTGAAAGCCTCAGTGTTGTGAACCCAAAATGAATGCAATAAGACCCACAGTCTACAGAGGCAGCTGAACAGTGAACAATTGCCTGCTTTATCATAGTGTGTTAATGGCTTTTGCTTTTTAAATTGCCCTCAGAATCATGCCCTGAAGGAGCAGGTGAGGACTTTCTCAGTTCAGGGGCTGGGCTTCTTTCAGACTGCAAAACTGCTTCTGCAGTTCCCAGGGCCGGATGGCTGTAAGAGGTTGCTACCCAGTTAAATGTTAGTTCTCTGTGAATGCTCCCCACTAGGGGGAAGTGTGGGACAGAGTCAGAAGTTGCCAAAATCGGGAGGTAAGGTTCTGATTTATCTGGGTTGTGTATATACTGGGAAGTGGTAATTGTCTCCGGCAGGGATTGCCAAGATATTAAAAGCTTCTGGAGACAAGAGCTTTAAGCTTGGGAACAACCGTTTTGAGCATCTGGCTTCTCTGCAGAGATACAATCCCTGGAAGGCAGGCAGAGCTTTAAGTTTGCTTTAACGTTTTCTGATACTCAGCTTGACGGGCAAGTACCAAGGCACAGTTCAAAGCCTTTACAATTACTATAGATGAAATATTAGCAAGGAAACATAACAGAAGGCATAACAGGAAGGAAGATGTTAGTCTTTCTACTTGGAGGACACAAGCCTCAGGACTGGTCAGGTATTTGTGAAGGGCTTCTCTGCACTCAGAGCTTCAGCATCCTGTCACTAGGAGCCAGTGCAAAGCCAGTGTAGGAAGGGTCACAATCAGAATTAGTTTTTGCACTAGGTTGACCCTGGCTGGAGGCCAGGTGCCCACCAAAGCTGCTCCATCACTTCCCTCCTCAGCTGGACAGGAGAGAGAATATATAACGAAAGGCTTGTGGGTCAAGATAAGGACAGGGAGAGATCGCTCACCAGTTACCATCACGGGCAAAATGGAGTCAACTTGGGGAAGACAGTTTAATTTTTTTACCAATTGAATCAGAGTGGGATAATGAGAAATAAAAACTAAATCTTTAAACACCTCCCCATACCTCTCCCTTCTTCCTGGGCTCAACTTCTAATTGCTCTCCCTCCTCTTCCCCCAGCAGCGCAGGGGGACGAGGAATGAGGGCTGTAGTCAGTTCATCACATGTTGTCTCTGCTGCTCTGCTATGGGGTTCCCTGCGGGTGCATATCTGCTCCACCATGGACCTCCATGGGCTGCAGGGGGACAGCAGCCAGCCTCACCATGGGCAGCTGCAGGGGAATCTCTGCTCAGGCACCTGGACCATTGCCTCCTGCTCCTCCTTCACTGACATTGGTGTCTGCATAGTTGCTCCTCACATCTTCTCATTCCTTTCTCTGGCCGCAGTTGCTCCTGGTTTGTGGGCTTTTGGGTTTTTCTTCAATATATTATTCCAGAGACACTGCCACCATCACTGAAGGTGATGGGTCTGTTGGACCTAGGGGAGGCTTCTAGCAGCTTCTCACAGAAGCCACCCTTTTAGCCCCCTCCACTACCAAAACCTAGCCACGCAAACCCAATACATTTTTCCTTTCCATGCACCAGAACATAGAAAGGTAGGAAGATGTTTGACCTTTGGTTTCAGAGAAGGAACTGGAAGTCTCTGATCCTTGCTGTCAGTAGACATCCAGAACACAGGAACACACCAGCTTGGAATGAGGGTGGAATCTCTTTGCTTTCTTTTTTTCTACCCACCCAAGACATGGAAGCAAGATACAATCTACTAGATCTCTCTTTTACAGTGATATGCAGCTTTTAATTCCACAAATTTTGAAACTTCTCCCTTCCATGTTTTGAATGGGAAAAAGCTTTTCAAACAGCTGAGATTTGACTAGAGGAACACTTTTTTTTTCCCTTTGCTGAAGTCCTGAGATCTGTGAACACATAAGCAGGAGTCCCTAATAGCTCCTTCAGCGGGGATCTTGCTGAACTTTCTCAAGCAAAGGGAAAAATCTTTTTGACAGTACAGATGGAGAAAACAAGTAATTTTCACTGTCTGTCTTCTTGATAGAGCCAGAGGAGATAAATTTAGGTCTATACATGTGAGTTTATATCTATATGTGTCTGTGTATGTATGTAATAGCAACTGGGTTTCCTGGCACATGTGAAATGTTTAACACCAAAAATAAAAATTAAGCATCAGTTATCGGCAGATTTGTGATGTGCAGTGGGTCGCTTCAGTAAAATACCTGTTTGGTGGTCAAAGAAATGACCAGCTGATCTAGCCTGAGTAGAAGTAACAGGCCGTATCCCTTCTGCAGAAGGGACAGTGACTAATTAATGGGGCTCTTAGTGGAAGAAGGTATGACTACATTGTAAACAGTACTCTGCAGAAAGAGTTATGTGTGCAAACGTCAACTGGATATCTTTTAGGACTGGACATTTTTCAAGAAGAGGGATTCTAAATGAGGCCAGGAAACTTTTTGGCTGTTAGTAGTTGGGCCACAGGCATCTTCCCGTGGCTGAGATCCAGGGGAGCCTTGGGGAGTGGGGGAAATAGCAGCAGCCTCAGGGATTTTCCTTTGACTTACTGAGATAAGATGACATCAGTCGTGACTCAGCGTTCACCATGTTCTTTCTGGATTTTCTCCTGCATTTTGAGATTTAATTATTCACAAACTCATAATGCTGAGGCCACTACTCTTGCAATTTTGTGACACAGACCCTGTAAGAGCAAACTCCTTGAAGGCAGAGTCATTCACTTGATCTTGAAAGAGCAAGGAGGTAATGTTAGGCTGAAATGTACTCAGTCAAATTCTTAATTTCAGTTAATCTGGGGCGGGCAGGGGAGGAGAGATGAGTATCTTATTCTTTGCAGTCTAAGTATAAAGCACGGTAGTTCTATGCCAACTTCCACAGTGGGACCTAGGAACAGCCTAAAGAAAAGTTGTATGCTTTTACTTCTTTGCAAGTATCTGTTCATCTATTTATCAGGACAATAGAAAATCTCTCAAGGATACTGAAATTAATGAAAAATGATAAGCCTTCGAGGTGGGACTGAGGACAATAAAAGCAATGAAGTTGGGGTACTCTCCTAGTTGGAAAGAGAAACAGGATCTCAAAGCTGTTCTGCGTTTTGAGAGGATGCTACTAGAAAATACATAGGCAATGTTATGACATAGCATGAGCAAAACCAAGGTGCCTTTGTGGCTTTTCCAGCATACGTGAACGTCTCAGGGGAAGAACATCACCACAGCTGTTGCTGCACAGGCACTGTGACAATATGAGCTGCTTTTATGGAGTTCCATTTTGCAAGCAGAGCAGTTCTGAGCAGCAAGACTGTTCTTTTCTTGCGAAGGTCCATGCAGGTTACTTGAGAGTGTCTGGTCTTTCACCAATGTTACATCCTATCCAAAGGCAAGATGTGAGACTGGGTCTTTACAATTGCTAAAGACTTCAACTGAAAGTGAATAAAGTATCTAGTAAGCTATTGTTCAAATGGACTAAGTGCTTGGATTCAAGTTCCACGTGTGCTGTGAGGCATATAGGTGCATGATAGTCGTGATGTCATGATGAACTAAACCTGCAAAAAGCAAGGTCTGATTCTGTCACCTACTGTTAGATCTCAAAGAAGACATGATTGAGAGTTGGCAATAAGGTATAATCACGTGCCCACCTTAAAAGATGAACAAAGTGACTATAAATTGCTTTATTAGTAGATTAAATAGTCTCTAAGTATTAGGTAGGTAAAGGACTCATGTAGACTGATACTGAAAATGTTGCAAACCTTTACGTGGCAAGTGGTTGAGATGCATGTTATGGTATTTAGGCTTAATGGGCAATGCTAGTTCACGCTGAAAAGTTTTTGGGAGACTGCAAGATGTTAACTAAGAATATAGATGAGTATCAGCTTTGAAATTCTGTGCTGCTTTTCTGTTGTGGAAGTGAGTTGTAAGTCATGCAAGCTGTCAGCCAGCCTACACTTCAATTAATGATCTCGAGGTTTTTGTGTGTCATGAATTGGAGTCTGTTCTGCTTAACAATTTTATTTGCTTGTTATTTTTAGAGTGAAGTGGCCCATTTCTATTGCAGAGTTAGCTATTTGTATATGGTAACTTAAGTTGCCATAACTGTCGGTTGCTGTATAGCCACGTGACCAGGGCAGCATCCATCACACACTGAAATAATAGTGCCACACATCATAAACCGGTGTAGGTATCTTTGGAGCTGGCTGTGCATTACTTTAGAAGACCAGTTGTATGCAAGTCGTCCTTCTTCCTTCCCTTCCCATCACCTAATGGGCTTGCTGTAGTCGTGGCATGTTCTTGTCCTGTACATGTCAGATGTTTTAAGGTAGATGTCATGGTTTAACCTGGCAGCAGCTAAAACAACCACACATACGCTCACTCCCCACCCCTGCAGTGGGATGGGGGAGAGAATTGACAATGTGGAAAAAACCCCAAACAAACAAAAAAAAACCCCAAACAAAAAAGAAAAATGCAAAACAAAACAAAAAACCCTCATGGGTTGCAATCAAGACAGTTTAATAGGACTGAAATGGAAGATAATAGTAACTAAAAAATGTACAAAACAAGTGATGAACAGCACAGTTGCTCATCAACCAAAGCAGATGTTCCACAAGATCCCAGTATGTCTGTTCTCCTGGCCCACCCCCTGTTTATATATGGAAAATGACATCATATGGTATGGCATATCCCTTGGTGAGTTGGGGTCAGCTGTGCTGGCGGTGCCCCCTCCCAGCTTCTTGTGCACTACAGCACGTTCCCCTGCCTTCGTGTTGGCAGGGCAGTATGAGAAGCTGGAAAGTCCTAGACTGCTTGGCAACAACGGAAAACATCAGTATGTTATCAACATTATTCTTATTCTAAATCCAAAACACAGCACTATACCCGCTGCTAGGAAGAAAATTAACTCTATCCCTGCCAAAATAAGCCTTCAAGATTTTAATACTGTTCCGCATCTTGCTTTCTGGTGTTTCATGGATTTTGGTGAGCAGGGTCAAGAAGCATTTTATTGGAAGAGGTTATAGACTGTTTGCTATGTGAAGAATAAATAATGGGGTAAAATATTACTTGTTCTTCCTCAAACTCAAGATCCAGAAGGCTGGTTTGGTTTTTTTAGGCTATAAGAAGAACCTTTAGTTAACATCCAGCTTTGCTTTGAACTGAAGCTCTGGGGAAGCCATTAATAAATAGTAAACTAGCTTGTCTAAGCTAAGGTTCTGTTTATTATATGTGAATTGTTTAATTATGCTAAAGGTAATAAATTGCTATCTAATACCCCTTAATCAAAGGAGTTCTAATGTGTTGTATATGAAAGAACACCATTTATATCTAAGTAAAGCTTTCTACCTTTTAAGGATGTTATCTGTGAAAATTCTCCGTACAGCCTGTGCCAGAATACCTCTGACTTGGTTCAGAGCCGTTTGAAAGGCTTTGTCCATATAAGCCTTTCATCTTCCCTTTTAAATGCTGAACTTTGAACAGAATTTGGGACAATTAGGCTGTATATGTGTCTGTATGCATTTTTTTTCCTTTCTAGGAAGTATTTGTTTCCACTTGATAGCAACCCTGTGATTACCAGATGTCATGGATACAGTTTCATGTATATGAAGATAGTTTTTAGTGTTTGTAAATTCAAGTCTATAAAGAGAACCTGCAAGCCTAAAAGCCCAAATGATTGCTGGGGGAATCATGGTGATGTATGTAAGTTAAGTCATGGTTCACCACCCATAATAAAAGTGGTAGGTGGGTGATAATGGATGTACATGCGTGTGATTAATACTGAGATGTAACAGAATTATGTAGCATCATATTCAAAATGCATTAGTGTAGTTGACTCATCTATTTGAACACAACTTCTGTGAACAAAGAATGTAACTAATAGGACAACATATTGAATGTAAATAGGAGAAATAAAGGATGTCCTCAAGCAGGACATGTGTGGCATATTGCAGAAAAACTGGTGTATTCTGTAATCAAGGCACTGAAAACAAGGTTCTGGGTTCCCACTGATGTCGTTACTCTGGGTGCAGCTGGTGTGAGCTGTAACTTTCAGCTGGGACTGTAACTTTGTTGCTGTTTCCAATAATTTCAGAAAAATATGCCGCAACTGCAAGTGTGGCCAGGAAGAGCATGATGTCCTCACGAGCAATGAGGAAGATCGGAAAGTGGGGAAGCTCTTTGAAGATACAAAGTACACGACCCTTATTGCAAAGCTGAAGAATGACGGCATTCCCATGTACAAACGCAACGTGATGATACTGACTAACCCAGTGCCAGCCAAGAAGAACATTTCCATCAATACTGTGACATATGAGTGGGCTCCTCCTGTTCAGAATCAGACACTTGTAAGTCCGACCCACTGTTTCTCCATGTTTAAAGCAGGAGTCGATAGGAGGGAGAGAGAGAACTATATAAGTTCACCTCTTGTAGTCACTCTGTGCATATTGCTTCTCTTCTTCCTCCTTGAAACTGGAAAGTTGGTGCCTGCTTATTGAGTCTTGCCAGTATCTTGCAGATATGGATGCTTGTCTCTGGAACTTCTTGAGAACTGGGGAGATTATGTGAGTTTTAATAGATAAGATTTATCTGCTAAGTCCCCAGAGTGCAATTTCTCTAACTTGCCTATTTTAGTAAAACTTGAAAAATTTGCATGGATTGTGGGCTTATGAGCAGAAAAAAAAAAAACCAAACCACCCCCCACCCCCCCCATAACCCCACAACAATTTATATCATTGTTTAACGTTCAGGGGAACACTCAGCCTTTCATATAGCTTTTACTGTATATGGTAAGAACAAGGTTAGTGTTGACATCTAAAAGAAGGGCTCTTTTCCAGTATGTTTTCAGCTGAAGTAGATGAGATGGTAGATAGCCTTCTGAGGATTTTACTTCACTTTTCAGACTTTGATTGCTAAGGCACTGTGCTGCAGTGTTGCATGATCCCTGCCGGAATCACGTTATCTCTTCACCTACCTTTCAAAATACCCTTTTCCAGTGAATTAATCAAACTTTGTGTACCCAGATCAACTATAACTTCATATTCAGTTACCACTTTGATTTTCATTTTTTTTTTAGGTTTGTCCTTGCTTTATTCAAGATAGAGCTTTTTTATTTAGCTAGAATTATTTCTGCAATGGGCTATGTGCCCCAGGAAAACTATTTCAGCTTCTACTTTTTCACAGCTATACCGGTGATCAGTAGTTTTAGATAGCTTTGAAGAGAGAAGGTGCTGTGTAAATGTTAATTTATTGTTTACTCTGAGAAGTAATAACTGTTCTGTAAAAGGCTTAAAAGGAAGCCTGTCTCTGACTCTGGGAAGAAGCCAGTTAATGCATCTGCTGTATTTTATCTCCATCTACTGTGTTTCGGGAGCGTAATGTTTATGGAAAGAACCTTGTTTTTGACAAATTTGCCTGTCGCTAACAACAGTGGAGATGATTTTAGTCACATGCTTGCTTAAAAGGATGGGTCTATGGTTGAAGTGGCATCTGATATCTAATTCCTCCTGGTTCAGGCTAGACAGTATATGCAGATGCTACCAAAGGAGAAGCAGCCTGTCGCTGGCTCGGAAGGCGCGCAGTACAGGAAGAAGCAGTTGGCCAAGCAGCTGCCTGCTCACGATCAGGATCCTTCAAAATGCCACGAGCTCTCCCCCAACGAAGTTAAGCAGATGGAGCAATTTGTGAAGAAGTACAAAACCGAGGCGCTTGGCGTAGGAGATGTCAAGCTCCCTGGTGAGATGGAAACGAGAGCTACTGACAAGAATAATGTGAACAATGGTGACAGAAGCACCTCGGCCGCTGTAGGAGCGATGGAGGACAAGTCCCCAGATCGGAAGGCATCTCAGTATGTAAGTATAAGAAAGAAAAGATAAAACAAGGAGGTATATCACCATCCGAGTGCTCTCAATTAACTTGTTTGTTAACTTGAAGTAGTGAAAATCTGGGGAGGGAAGGAAGGAAGGAAAGAAAGCAAGCGAACTGGAAAACGGTGTGAGTGTCTGCACAGAACCCTGGCTTCTGAACAAATTTAGTGCACTGCAGCAAATAACTTCCTAGGTGACCTTTTCATTCTTGTTGCAAAAACATGCTAGCTTGGAGAGGCAGTAATGCAGGGTAGCTTTTACAGAATAATAATCAAGAAACTTGTGTAGTCTTACAGACTAATTGCTACACTTCTCTCTTCTTGGAGAAGTTTAGTTTAATTTTAGAAGCCTGTTTTCTCCTCTTTCTTGGAAGGGCACCAAAATCACCCACTTGATAAATTGTGTTTAAAATTAAATGAAACTATGAAATAATAAAGTAACACCTCTCCCTCCCATGTCCAATAAGCCAAGCTGTATAATGGCTGTGTTCTGACTAGCCTTGGTTTCATATTCAGACCTGGTTTTAATCTAACGTTCTCCTTTGGCATCCAATTCCTGCCTTCTGATAGCTCAACAAAAAATAAAGTATGTAAAATTGCCCGGTTTTCATTGATACTTCTAAAACCACAGCCTTAATAAAGTATTTCTGGCACAACATGCAAACTTGTACTGTGCATGTGTCTGCTACCAGTTATGATACAAAATAGAGGGAGGATTACTGAAATAACCTTAAAATAGCTTAGTGAAGGTAGACCTTTCACTGAAGAGTGGCAAAAGATCCTTAACTTGATTTCCAGAAATGTTGCTGTTACATGTATGAATCCCAAAAGTTACTTGTTGCCAGGCTAATTACAAAAAATGAATATAGGAGTTCTAGATGGAGATAAAAGTCTGTTAGGATATGCCTTTCAGTGTTATTAGGGGGTGTGGTGGGCTGGTGTTTTGATGTATTTTTGTTGGTTGCTTTTAACTCACACAGTATATTACTTCTGGTGTGAATCCTATGGAATATAAAAATAACACTTCAGTTTTAGCTTTGGACATGCCCACTTACCTAATCAGTTGTATCCTGTGCCGTTTGGTTACCTGGAGCTACTCCCTGAAATTAATCATTCCATTATTTTTTGCCATTTGTAAGATACTGATAGGGAGTTCTATCGTGGCTTGATTAGCAGCATGAATTGCTGTTGCTTTGTCTTAACCCAGCCTCTCCTGCTGGGTGACTTTAGTTTCACCACAGCAGTTCTTCACTTCTCTCCTTTGAGAAAGCCCCATGGAAACAGGCACCTTGCCTTACACCCCTCTGGCCAACTGGCAGGGACCCCGCTGTCCTCTTGAGTAACTGTATCCAAAGGTGCCTCCTTCTTACCTTACACCCATTCATCACTTGTAAACTGTTCTTACTCAAGCACCTGTCTGTACCTCCTACTGTTCAGGCCTGGGATATCTCATCACTGCATACAGTGATTTAGAAAGAGTCTTGTAAATCTTAAAGTGTGAATGAACATTTGAGTTGCTTATCTGTTGTTAGATACTGAGCTTACCCCAGGATAAATAATCAGGATGTAGATATGTTATTTTAAAGTATTTTTTTTGCCTGATTTCTGCAATGTGACTTGGTGTCAGCTATATGCTGTAGCATTATCTCAACTTCTTAACAGTTCAAAATAAACCAATGCAGAGAAGAGCTCTTAAATACCTTGCAGAATTGCCATCTTTGTCTGTACTCTTTTCTATCCATTAGTGCTGCAAATAGAATTGCTTGGTTTTCATTATGTGAACAGGTTGCAATTACTTTAAATTTGATTATTTTTTATAAAGAAACAAAACAAAAGAAAACCCAACCCAGGTCTCCACTATTAATGTAAATACACCTACAATAATTGCCTCTGTTTTAAAAAAAAGTTATTTCATCATGACTGACATCTGAATAACAGAAAAATGGATATTCAGCACACTTTTATACAGAAGTAAATCTCTTTATGCACTTTTTAACTACTTCAGGATGTCACAAACAGTAGGTAAATGAATCACCTTGCCCTCATCTAGGTCCATGCAACTACTAAACCTTCCAGCTGACTCCTCTTGGAGTAGGAGATCTAAAGTAGAAAGATGTAAAAAGCTTTATATACATAGATATATATTTACACTTCCCCTTTCATTTGTTACCCTTTCATTCTGTTCCAAGTTGTTCCTCCCCCTTTGATGTCTGTCTTTGTGTATTTTGAAACTGCTGAAACAAGTGTGGGGACCTGATCAGTATGCCTTACAGCTGAGACTGAGACACTTTAGATGTATTTTTAAACTTTTATATATATATGTATATGCACACAAACAAGTAATTAAAAAAAAAAGCCATTTGTGACTGAGCTTGTAGAGATGTGAATCATAGAGAAAAACCTTCCCAGGATGTTCAACCCAGTCCGCAGACCAGCTGGAGTGCAGGAAATGCCAAACTGATGATTAAACTGTAGATGAAAATTTTTGTTTCAATAACAAATCTTAATTTTTTTGAACTGTTTGTAGTGTAGCTGTGTTCATAAACTTTGTAGTCCCTTTTCCATAACCATGCTCCCTATCCAAAAATCATTAATCACAGACTATTGGACAACAGGCATGAGTGACCAGCATCCCTAGAACACAGCTTTAAACAGAATGAGTTGGAAGTTCTCTCATTATGTGGTTTTGGTGGTATTTTTGACCAGTGATGCAGATATAACTTGATCTTTTCATGACATATAAGTACACCCATTTTCTTGTGTGTTCTAGTCAGAGTCTAGCTGGTTAGCTCTGATTGAGGCTCCTAATGATTCTTTATTCTTGAGTATGTAAGACTTATAGAACATAACGTGAATTTTAATTCCCTGGTTTTGGGGTTTGTTTTAAAGAGTTGTAGTTGCCAGAATGTGAGTGGCAAAGTACAATAATCCATTCCCAAGTATCACTAGTGCTATGTCAGTAGAACGTGCATCATCTTGAATTGCTTTGTCAGGCCTGCACTGTGGTATCATATTGCACTACTGTCTGATCATGGGAGTAAACTAAAGCTTTAATTTCAGTCTAGGAAGGTGGGATTTATTAAATATGACAGTAACACGTAGTTGTTATAAAGGTACCTCTTTGAAGACTTATTTAACTCATTAATAACTTCTTTGCAGTCCTGCTACCGCTGCAAGCTGAACATGAAAGAAGGTGACCCAGCTGTCTACGCAGAACGTGCTGGATATGACAAACTGTGGCACCCAGCTTGTTTTGTCTGTTGCACCTGCAGTGAACTTCTAGTAGACATGATCTATTTCTGGAAGAATGGAAACCTGTATTGTGGAAGGCATTATTGTGATAGCGAAAAACCCCGCTGTGCTGGATGCGATGAGGTAGGAAATACCCCAGTCCTTTGTTCTAGCACACAAGTTCACTGCTCTGAGGTGTGAATATGACATTTACTAAAATATTTCAATGCAGATATCATAGAATCATAGAATGGTCTGGGTTGGAAGGGACCCCAAGGATCATAGAGTTCCAACCCCCCTGCCACAGGCAGGGCCACCAACCTCCAGGCCTGGATCTACACAAGGTTGCCCAGGGCCCCATCCAACCTGGCCGTGAACACCTCCAGGGACGGGGCATCCACCACCTCTCTGGGCAGCCCCTTCCAGCACCTCACCACTCTCTCTGTAAAAAACTTCCCCCTAATATCTAATCTAAACCTTCCCTCCTTTAGCTTTAATCCATTCCCCTTTTTCCTGCCATTATCTACCCTTTTAAAAAGTTGATTCCCCTCCTATTTATAAGCTCCCTTCAGGTTCTGGAAGGCTGCAATGAGGTCCCCCCGCAGCCTTCTCTTCTCTAGGCTGAACAAGCCCAGCTCCCTCAGCCTCTCTTCATAGGGGAGGTACTCCAGCCCTCTAATCATCTTCGTGGCCCTCCCCTGCACCCTCTCCAACAGTTCCACATCTTTCTTGTATTGGGGGCCCGAAGTCTGGACACAGTTCTCTGGATGGGGCATCACGAGGGCAGAGTAGAGAGGGACAATCACCTCCCTGTCCCTGCTGGCCACCCCTCTTCTGATGGAGCCCAGGATCTCCACAAGTTTTAACTGTTTGGGGTTGCAAGTAACTGAAATTGATTCGGGCACTCCACATTTGGGAAGATCCATTGTTTGCTTTGGATTTGGTGGGGGGGTTCTGCAGTGTACAGGGACAGGGGATATAATACATGAGTACAGATTCTATCAAGTCCCAATTACGCAGTTGGTTCCTGAGGAAGGTCACTAGGGGGAGCGCCTGACTAAATTACACCTCGTGCAGCATAGAGAGCAGCCAGCCTGGTGTCTGGCATTTATTGGCTCTTACTAAACGTAATGGGAATGGAAGCTTTTGGAGAACAGGCGAACGAGTGAAGGCATTTGGTTTTGTTGTTGAAATCATTTGAAACAGTGGAATCGCCAGGAGCACCGTGGAAACTGCAAAGTATCCTGAGGCTATCTTTATTAAAATAAACACTGCTCAAATGCATGCATTAATATTTGTCTGTATCTTCGTCATAGCTGATATTCAGCAATGAGTATACTCAGGCAGAAGGTCAAAACTGGCATCTGAAACACTTCTGCTGCTTCGACTGCGATTGTGTTTTGGCTGGGGAAATCTATGTGATGGTGAATGACAAGCCAGTCTGCAAACCCTGCTACGTGAAGAACCACGCTGCGGTAAGGCCTGCACAGGCGCCTTGGCCCTCTGAAGGGAGGGAACGTACATCTGTGGGGTTTGGAGCTCTTGCTTTCTCCCAGTGTGGGAGTTTCTGAAGAGTATATAAATTGAATCCAAGTTCAGGCTCAAGTCAATAATCTGTTTCACCTTTGGAAAAAAAAAACAAACCCCACAACAAACCACCAAAACCAACCAAACAAAAAGAAACCCCAAACAAAAACCCAACTTATGAGCACACAAGTATCTTGTTAACTCATGAACTTGAAGAAAAGCCTCTGGCAGGGGGAAGCTGTTCTGAAAATACTTTCAGCTTTATCAGTGGTGAAACAGGATTTTGTAACAGGAGGAGTAACGTAGGGGAAGATGAGTAACGCTGCTAAATGTTTAGTTGGTGTCAGTCATAGTTCATTGTGACCAGTGGGATTCAACTTCAGCCGGTCTGCTGAAAGCCTGTAGTGACAACTGCAATATAGGTACTTGGTTTCTTTCTGTTTCTAACCACATGAGTTATGGAGGAGAGTGACTGATGGGATAAAGCTGGAAGTTTGGGGGAAGGATGGTAGTTCTTCATTCCTAGGTATGCTAGCAGCTCTGAGATGATTGTCCATTCACATCTACTAATTCGCTAGCTGTCAGTTGGGAGTTCAATCTAATGTTCATCTGGACTGTTTGCATAGTAAATGGAGGAAAAACCTGTCATCTCCTGATGGCAGTTAATAATCTTCTGAGGTAGGTGTGAGGAATTATCATTTGGAAAGGCTCTTTTGTCTCTCAAAACATTAACTGCCTTTTGATCTAAATGGTAATTTTTGATAACTAGATATTAAGATTACTTACATCTCAGACTTTCTAGAAACCTTTAATACTTTGGCATTGCTTTACAGTTACCAACGCACAGGAAGATTGGTAACTAATCTCTTCAAATGTAGGGGTTGTATGAAGATCCATGCTGTTTGGGCTGACAAGTTTTTATCATTATTTGGGCATTGGGAGATCCTAACTAGGATAATTGTTTTAAGCTTAGCCCCAGCAGCAACAAACTTCTTGCATGCAATTCATTATCTTGTCTCTTCAGCTGTATTTTGATCAGAAACTTTGCTTTAAAATAAAGGAAAATCAGAACCTGGAGACTTACTTCAAAGGCTTCTTTTGAGACCTGTCTTCTCCAAAAGCACATAAGAATTCTAGCTTTTGTTGTCCTTGTTGAGAGGGTGTGTATGTCTCACTCAAGTGTTGCTTTTGTTTCTGAACAGATCTGCCAAGGCTGTCATAATGCTATAGACCCAGAAGTTCAGCGTGTGACATACAACAACTTCAACTGGCATGCCACCCAGGAATGCTTCCTGTGCTCCTGCTGCAGCAAGTGTCTCATCGGCCAGAAGTTCATGCCAGTGGAAGGGATGGTCTTCTGCTCAGTGGAATGTAAGAAAAAGATGATGTCTTAGGAGAAGATGTGCACAGAACCAAGTGTTGCTGCGTTCCAAAGCCTCTTGCATTTCTACTGTAATAGTATTGGGGCATTTAAAGTTACTGAAAGTATTAAATAGCATTTTCCCAAAGATTTGTTGTTGTTGTTGTTGTTGGGGTTTTTTTTTGTTTTAATGACTAAAACTTGCTGTGTAATCTTCGTGTCTTAGCTGGAATAATGCTTTCTTCTTTTGGAATGTTTTCCCTGAGTTGAATGACTTTACATCCCAGAAATGTAAGGAAAAAAATGTGTTATGAACTATAGACTCTTTTAAGGAAGCTCTTAACCATGAAGGGTCTTTTTTGCTCTTTCTGATGGAAGAAGAAAATGTGAAAAGGCTTCGATTTCCCTTGTTTTTTGAATGATAAATGTACCTCTTCCACTTTTGGTTTCACTAATTTGTCACTTTTATAGTTTCCCTGCTTTCATCAAGCACTTTAGACAAGATGCTCAGCTTTAGCATACCCTTCTGTTCACTAGACCTCGAGTATGCAGGGGGACTGAAGCTTAAAAAGAAAAAGGTTGCCTGTAATCACTTGCTTGTTGTTGACACCTGAGTTCTTGAGGGATAGTGACTACTCTAACATCTAGTTTGTAAAGTAACTCTGCCCCAGTAGAAAACTCTGGTTGCTCACGTTTCTCTTCCTTACAACTATAGACGCCTGGAAAAATTTTGATTTTGTAAATATTGAAGTTACTTTACAGCTTTTACTGGAGGGGTAGGGAGGCAGAGAAAAATATTTGAGATGGTCTTGCCCAAATTTTTTAAAAAATAAAAAGACCAAACCAAAACTCCACCAACATTAGTAGGTGTCACTCTTACCCTTTCAGAATGGGCTTCTGTTCTTTCATGAATGTTCTTCTCACAAATTGTGCCTTCTATCAGAGGGATGTGGCACACAAGATGTATTTCCAAGAATGTAATTCTGCAGAGGGATCATACTTAGGCTTTTGATTTCTAAGTTCTTAACCAAAGCACAAAGAGGTCTTCCCCAGAAGATACTTCCAGTATTTGAGTGGAAAAAGAAATAAAAATCACAGTTGTGTATTAGCTTTGCATACTAGATAAACCAAATGTGTGGTTCTTTCTTTTTCTTAGGGATTACAGATCTACAGTGAAACTTGTTAGCTGCTTTTGTGCCAAACAGTGCATGGAGAGCCTTTGGCCCAAAAAAACCCATTAAAATAGCATAATTTTAAAAAAATAAATCTATGCAAGTCTTATGTTCAGCTTTTTTTTTTTTTAATTTGATGGTGGCTGTATTGTAACACTTACAAATAAAAACTAGCGTTCACTTGAGTGGTATAGTCATTCTGTTCTTGTTTAATACCCTCAAAGGGAGACAAAGGGAAGGAGACATTTCCATACTTGCCTACCTTTGACATTTAAGGGGAAAAAAAGGCAATGAAATATAAGGCCTGCATGACTGTAGAGTGCCTATTGTCTTGTGGAATATCGCTCATGTGCTTATTGGTCCAAAACAACAGGTCTTGTTCCAACAAATATGCGACTTCATAACTTGGTGTGAATTTGCTTTTCATTCACATAAGCTGTGTATGACCTGATAAGATATAGAATCATAGAATCATAGAATGATAGAATGGTCTGGGTTGGAAGGGACCCCAAGGATCATAGAGCTCCAACCCCCTGCCACAGGCAGGGCCACCAACCTCCAGGCCTGGATCTACACAAGGTTGCCTAGGGCCCCATCCAAGCTGGCCTTGAACACCTCCAGGGACGGGGCATCCACTACTTCTCTGGGCAGCCTGTTCCATATAGTATGGGATGTTTTGAGTTCTCACGAGTGAGCTAATGTGCTGAGAGAATAAAATGCCTCCTGCCCCTTTGGAGTACTGGTGTGAGATACTTTGGATGATGCCTAAATTGAGACATAAGCTTTAGGTCCACGCTCTGGAAGCCCATACAGCTTTCCTTGGGGATCGTTGGGATGTACAAAACAAGTGTATATCTTCCAGCACGTAGCCCTGGGGCTGTATTCTTGCCAGATTTCAGCTTTAAAAGAAGGCACAATGTGATACCTCAGCGAAAGAAGGTATTTCCATTTTTCTATCTCGGTGCTCTGTAGCACATGCTTCAAGAATGCCACTCAGGGGTGGGGGACAAGGTCTTATTTAATTCTTCATAGAATCACAGAATATCCTGAGTTGGAAGGGACCCATACGGATCATCAAGTCCAACTCCTGGTTCCACACAGGGCCAGACAAGTCAGAACATGGGACCGAGTGCATCATCCAGACATTCCTTGAACTCAGCCAAGCTCAGTGCTGTGACCACTTCCCTGGGGAGCCTGTTCCAGTGCCCAACCACCCTGTCAGTAGAGAACCTGAAATTATTATCTGTGAGGATGGCCTAACAGTGTGCCTGGGTTTTAGTTGTCTTGAGTGCAGCTGTCCTCACAAACTCCGTAACATCTAACCTAGAAGGCTGAGCTGGTGTTTATAAAGAATTCTTTGTGAAAGGCTGTTGTGCAACTTTCCCTGCCCCTCCCTTGCCACCCCATGTGACAGCTTTATTTCTCCTTAATGTGATTGCACTGACAGCAGCCTTACTTTTCACTTTAAACCTTGTTCTGTGCAGTTTGGTTTATTAAACTTTATTATTGTGTAACCTTCATTGAAAAGGATGAGCAGGCACTCCCTGAGGACCTACTCATTCCATCAAGACAGAATTGCTAAGGAAGTTTGTGTCAAACCAAACGTCTCAGTAGTTCATCTTCTGGGACTGGCTTTTACCATGGCCCCTTCTGAGGCATGCTGGCTTGCTCTCTTTAGCTAGCTCCCTTCTTCAGATGGTTAATTTTCTCTTGCCTGCTTGATCCTTTCTGGCTCTCTTCCCTGGAGCCTGATGCATCTAGGTGTTTCTGCTACAGGGTAGCCAAAGTTTAATTTATGTCCATGCAGTAATTGGAAAAGATCCTGTGCAGATGATACAGATGGGAGACAAAGATACTGCTGTGTGACTACACAATGGATCAGGAGATGATTAGGAGTGTTAAGCAGCTCTTGTAATGACCTAGGAAGGAATTAGTGTTCCTGAAGATAAAGCTTTTCGTGTTAGCTGAACGATATGTCAACATGCTGAAGCCTGAAAACAAGCATCAAGGAGATTTTGTTCTGTTGCTGTCATAACAAAAATATTGGCAGTTAAGTGTTGGGCTTTTTTTTTTCTCTTGTATTTTTGCCTATTTTATCATGGAGGTCTCTTCACATCAGCTTATCTTACTAAACTAAGAGTAGAAGCTGGAAGCTTCTGTGTACTCCAGTAATAGCAGCACATACTTTTCAGATGAAATTTTGAACTCAGGGTTTGCAAGTTGAAGGTCTGTGCTCAAGAGTAGACCTTTGGGGGTAAGAAGGCCCTATAAGCACTCATAACAACAACATACTCATCAGGAATAGTTAATTGGCTGCGAGAAATAGGAAGAGGCAACTGGCCAGATCTGTTTATCATGCCACTGCCTGAGTGATGTATTTGATTTAAACACTTCACAGGTTGAGCATCAAATGAAGACAAAGATTACCAGCAGAAGACAAGTTTGGCTTTGTCACTATCAGCATGTGCAAGCAGAAAAAAACCCTGTATTTCCCTTTAAGATGAAATTTGCTGCCTGTCTTAGCTTCATGTCCTGCTTTGCATTTTATGCGGCTACTGTGACAACATAGGTTGCTATGACTGAAACTTTGAGATGAGGGATGTGTTTGTAGGGGCTTCCTGTGAGGAACAAGTAGGATTATACACTAGAACAATTTAAGAGTAGAGGGATGAAACACAAGCGGTGTGTTTCTTAGGCAAAGATAGCAGAGGGCACCAAGAGACCAAACTGGGCTGTCTGGGAGCTTGATTTTTCTTTTCCACATGGCAGTGACAGTCAGCCTTTTCAAAGAACCCCTAAAATTACCGGGTTTGTGCCCACCTATGCTTCTAGCAAAGTAATTTTGAAATTTGCTTTGTCCCCAGATATGACAGACAAGGTGCAATGCCGCTGAGATTATTGGCAAAGCTTGCTTCACTTGACCTGTTGATAATCTTGCCTGGAGCATCTAGGTATTACATGTTGGTTGACCACAAAGCCCATCATCTTCTGCTAGGTCTCCACACCTCTCCATAAGTCAAGACTGTAGGGTGCCCTATTCTATCCTGGAACTGGCAGGACTCCAGTCCAGCTGCTGGTGTAAGGCCTGCTGCCCACACACCCACCATACTCCATGCAACACGAACTTTATTTTCATTATAATGTTCTATGTGAAACACAGGGAGGGTGTGTTCCCCTTCTTTTCCATCTCTGGACGAGTGAAAGGCTTGCTTCCAGAAGTGGGAAGCCTGGATACAAGGTTGTCTTCAAGCATTTCAGCTCTAAGTTCAGCCTCACATGCTTCTGGAGAGCATCCCAACCATCGAGCTGTAGTGTCACCTCTGGGTAGGTGTTTTTCATGCCAGCTGTTGGAGGCAGGCCATGAACAATTAAGAATGTCATAGTCAACCTAAACTACACGAGGCAGCCAATGCCTGGCTTTGAATGTTAGCCAAAATGTGCTATTAAAACTGCATCACTGTGTCATGAGCAGTCAGCAGCGGGTAGGATCACACAGAGCTCGATTCGGTGGGGTTTGTCTTGCAAAGAGCTGCTTGCTAACGACACAAAGCTGGAGGCTCTCTGCACTTACAAAGGCTGTAACTGATCACCCACTTTGATCTACTACCCTACTGTTTCAAAGTGCTGAGGCCAAGAAGTCCATAGCCGAGGACTTGCTGAGTCTATCTTTCCTCAATCCTTCAGTAAATAAGCAAATTGAGTATATTAATTAAGCGTAAGGCTTAAAAATGGCACTTAATAAAATTAAGTGTACTGTCAAAGAGGTCCCAGAAGTAAGTGTTAAACAGAAAACAAATCATCTAAAAATCATCAACAACCCTGGAAAAGTGGAGAGGAAAAAAAATTAATCAAAAATCAGGATTATTTTTTCCATGTCTTTCTTAATAGAAGGATGGATAAAGGAACTTCAAGGAACAATAGTCCAAAATCACCTGAGACAGGACTACGCTCAGATTGTAGATTGCCACCCTGTATTCACTGCTTAAACCATAAAACATGAGCCAGATAATTTTGGCCCTCTCTCCAGCGAGCACCCAGCCATTCTTGCCCTCTATCCGGCATCGCTGTGCCGCCCCCGGAGCAGCACTGCTGAGTTTTGTGGTTGCTATGAGTAATCCCAACACAACCTAACGGATCAGAGTTTCCCCCAGTGCCTCCCCCGCCAATCCAGCGAAAACAGACCCAAATAAGAGGATGTCTCTGCTACAGGTTAAGCTGGGCATTGTTCAGCTTTGGCTTCAAGCCTGGCATTGTTGTCGAAAAATTTGCACCCACTTTATGTGAAATTACTCAATAGGTTTCTTAACTTGTCGTTTGCTGGAGGGGAAAGGGAGGAGGGGGTTGAAGAATAAAATATCCAGAGCATTTATTGGCTGCCCCGGACAAGTTGTTTATGTGATTCTGGTCTTGATTTTTATGTCAGCAATTGGAATATTCGCAGCAGGAGCATGATGTTCTTCAGCTACCCAGCAGATGCCGTCTGTGCTACGCTGAGCACAGACCCCAGCGCCAGGCAAGTCTCTGGGAGGCAGCAGCGTAAATGAAGTTTGGAACTGTAAGGAAAAGGAGATGTCCCGGAGGTTTTAAGGAAGGGATGAACCAAGGAGGGAGCTATAAATCCAGGAGCTGTGCGGGACTGGAAAACAGCCTGAGCGTGAATTCGCCTAGGAGGAGGAGGAGATACGGGAGAGGTATTTTCAGGATGAATATGGGTAGAGTGGGAAAAGAGGGGGACGGGGGAAGGGTAGTGAATTAAACCAAGGGAGATAATGCTGAATCATGGAGGTGCTCTGGAAAAATCTTGACTTACGCCTAAAAGGTAGAAAACTTAAGGTGACAAAGGGCTATTGCTCTGAGCAAGAAAAGTTGTGGGTGATTCTTAATTGCTATGAGTGGAAAACAGAGCATGTAAGCTTAGGGAGCAGCCTGAAATAATCAGGGTTTTTAGGATAAGGAGGAGAGGACATCAAACTGCCAGATGGTGAGGAAATGTTTTTCTTCAGTAGTAATTCACGTCCTTAATGCTTCATGCATATGATATATGTAAAATCTAATCACTTAACACCTGTATGTTGATTAATAGACAAGCCCCATTTTTGTGTGATAATGGGCTGCTATTCTATGCTGACATCTGCTGTGTGAGTTTAACTTTATGGCTCTTCCTGGGAAGTGGATCTGATTCTGAGGAATCAGATCAGGAGCGAAACAAGGGTTAGTGATAGAAGGCATTTGGAAAAGCCCAAATTGATCCCTATGTTGCCAAACAGGCAGGACATTAATGTCTATTTAAATTTTCCAAAAGCTGAAGGCATCCATACCAAATGTTTGTGCACTGGTAACACTTCATTCCAGAAAAATAATGGCAAAACAATTACATATCTTTTAACTGTGAATTCAGGGTTTAGGGGCTCATAACATCATAGAAAGTTTTAAGAGATCTCTGGGGGTCATCTAGTCCAACCTCTGCTGAAAGCAGGGTACACTTGGTGGGTATATGAAATTGCTCAGGGCCTTGCCCATCCACGATGAAGTTCTGACAACGGATGCAGTCTAGTTCTTTGCATCTCGTGACCTGCTCTGGTTTCCACTGCCACACATCACCTCACCAAAAGGTACCCACCAGGTGCTATTTCTCCCTCTAGCTGAGATCACTGCTCCCTTGTGTCTTCCCTAATTAAGCCCAGAGTCCCCAGGAAAGAGATGCAGCTGGATCTGGGCGCTTCTGGGAGCAAGCATTCCCAGGTACAGGAATGAAAGCAGCTTAGCTCCCAGTAGGTTTGTGATTAATTGACAATATAACTGTGTATCATTAAGCTGCAGCAGGAGTTTATCCCTTGCAGACTTCAGAGAACCTCATTGGGAAACCATACTCATAAATGTATTTATGACTTCTATCCCTGTCTGCATTTTATTAGACAGCAGAGAATCTGCGGAGGTGAGAACTCCAGTCTGAGGTTTCTCTGCTATTTAATACATAAACTCTGACTGAAGTATTTCCCATGATTAGGGAATTCATTAGATCTCATTTGCCCGTGTGAAATTTCTCTTGTCTCTTCCAGGCCGAGGCTCGGCAGAGTCAGCATTAACAGACAAAACCCGTTTTGCACGTTTCCCAAAAACTTGTAGGAACTTAGTAAGTGTTAGGTCTCTATACCTCTGCCAAGTCTGGCTGAGGCTACAGGAGAAGAGACTCCTCTGTCTCCCTGTCCCAATCTCTCTCTCTCTCCCTTACCTCCCCCTTCCCATGGAAAGGGCGTCCACAAATGACTCAGTGTGACCAGTCTTTCCAAAAGGGCCTTAACTAGCACTTTCACAGAGTCTGCACCCATTTCTGACACTAGTAAGCTTTGGAACAGGCTGAGAAAAATCCCTGCTCAGCATTTTCAGCATTTCCTACTAGCATGTTCTGGTAGGGTGACTCTGTTCAGTAAACTGGCCTTTCTGGCACTAACCTTTTCCACATTTCAAATTCTGGACCTGAAAGTGATGTGTTCTCAGAGCTAAGTTTCATGTACTGGCACCTTTATGTTGTCTCCAGGTGCAAAGCAAAGAGCTAGGTTTTAATAGGGATTTCAGCCCATGGAAGCGACTGGGGCCTCACTTGTCTCACTTGAACACAGGTCTTCATCAAAGAAAACATGGAAAAAACCCAACAGCACAGCTGATAGTTCCAGTAGAAACAAGCTGGGAGGCATTCCTAACAAGTAACCTTGAAAGCGTATTCAGGACAGAAATCGGGAATAATCAGTAAGAATAAAATCAGTAAACAGTTCATCAGTTCTTAGAAAACATTTTAATGACCTTTCAGAATAGGAAGCCAGAACACCGTGGGCAGAATACAAACAGCATCTCTCTCATTCCAGGAATTCAATGCACGTTTTTCAGTTCAAAAACTCTCCATATGATATGCATTCAGAAGCTTTTCAGGCTGCTTTTGTGAGCTTAAGTCTATTCCATCTCCTTTCCTCTCCTCTCCTCTCCTCTCCTCTCCTCTCCATATTATAATTATATATTTTAATATATATAGGGAGAATTGTCTCTAAAGCTGAATATTCCTCTACGTATTTCTCATTTGCAGCAAACAAAGGGACTCTTGGCCACCTCTAATTAAGTCATAATGCACTGAGAGTACTAATATAAGCTGTTTGAAATCTTTTTTGATGTAATGCTTTCTTCCTGTCCAAAGGCATAAGGAGTAGCAGGTCAGTAGACAGCAGAGTACGACTGCAAAGCAGAACCATCTGACATCTAATTCCAGTCCTCTGCTGAACGCAACGGGACATTGTCTGAATTCCTTGGGCATTCAGCTAACACCCTATCTAAGATGGGCACAACAGCAACATCCCAGCGGTATTTTGAGGCTTGGTCCACTCTAACCAGTGACATGTATTGGAAGTGTAACCTGTGTCAGCACAGGCCTAGTTACCCCACACTAATGGTCTTTCCCAAGACACTTATTTTATTTTCTTCATTTTGATGTTCCCACACAAAACTGCCAAGCAGAATCTGAGGTTTATATTCACGGAGCCTGTAATCATTCCACGAGGTTCAAGAAATCTGGCAGCGATCTGGGAAATTTAGGAGGTAATAAAAGGTTACCAGCAGGAATGCAGAGCTGCCTTGTATGGTAGCGGAGAGTAGAACCAGTACATATTTTGATAATACAGTGCAGCTCTTGTCTGTGGGGTGGGTCTCGATTGTACAGCTCTGCCTGCATCTGCAATGCACGGCAGTGTAAACATTCTTCTAATAACACAGAGGTTCTCTTAAACATTTGTAAATAGTTCAGCGATTTTGAGAAATGGGGTGGAGCCTGGAGATCCCTTAAAGAAAGAAGCATTATTCTCCTGCTTGTTGAAACTCACTGTCCCAAGCCCAGTTCTGCTCTTAACGTAAACCGCTGCTGGTTGCCTTTGGGCACAGTTGTACAACGTGCCGCTGAGCAGAACTTGGAAGGCACACGCTGTTCCAGAGTGGGACGGGGGCTGAGCTGCATCCAAACCTGACCCAAATTTGATACCCTAGGCTGAGGAATTGTGGCTGCTTAGCAGGGGAAGGTGCAGTATTGGCAGCAGCTGTAGTGTGAGTGGCTTGCAGGGAATACTTTTTTTGTTTTCCCCCCTGGGAATTACTTATGGTGGAAGATGCAGAGTGAAAAACAAGATTGTAGGATCAAATTCAGTAGCACTTTTGCCAGCTTCGATTATGTCAGAAAAGCAATTTTGTAGTATAAAGTGCAAAGTCCACAGAGGATAAGAAATTGAGGATAAGAAATTATTAATTTTAAGCATGCTTATGTTTATCAAACAGTTCTTTAACTAATTCGTTTCATTAAAATTACAGTAATGCACTTCTGGGGCAAGATAATAATACCCCAATTACTTCGAGTGACAGATATTAATTCAATGGTGTTCATGCAGGACCAGAACTCCTGAAGTATCATGTTTGGGCTGGCATTTCTTCCTTCCTCTGCAAACCACTCATAGAAAACCATTGCCTTTTCTAACTCTGTGGTCTGATTTTTAAATGAGAATGGCAGGACTAATATTTCAGGAATATTCTGGAGTCAATAACTGGAGAATAATTTGGAAGTGGAAGGTGGTAAACATTCTATTCCAGGTGGCTGACTGTATTACAGATCCACCAAACTCCATATGGGTGTTTTCTTAGCCAGCATTACCTGGCCATTACCTGGCTTTGAGGTTCTCATTATATCCTACCCTTTAGCTCCCATGCTCTGAATCTTGCCTCAAAGTGTAGTTTCTTGTATTTTGGCAATACCCTGATGCTGTTACTGCAGGTAACCTTCACTGCTTAGTTCAACCAGTTGCACTTGTACACTGAGTTAACTCTAGCTATTTATTTATGTAGCCTATGACATCAATTTAAATACATTTTTAAAAATAGATAGCTTAAAATAAAATGTTAAAAAAACCCCACCCTTTAATCCAAAACAGTCTCATTAGTATTGCCTGATTCTAAAAAGTGTTTACTATGGCAGCAGTATTACTGCTAATCATCTGGAGACATCTATGGGGTGGGAGATCTCAGTAGCAGAGGAAAAGCTTGTATCTGCAAGTTCTTCATCTTTCAAATTGATAAGAACAGGTTCCCACCGACAGAAGCCTGTGGGAATAGAATAGGATGTGGAATTTAAGACTCCCGTCTCGAAGGAGCCTGCCAGCATTTGTCATACGTGGTGGCACACAGGTCTTAGTCCCATTAGCAGAGGTAATAGGAAGAGGGAGCTCTGCGGGAAGGATCCCCTAGAGACACTTGTAGCAGGACAGGAATGAGAAGCCTCTGAGGAATGTCAAAGCCCCACCTCATCAGCTACCCCATATCCTCCACGTTGTTTCATAAGGATAGGCCTGTCATCCGTATAAGAAGCAACAGTAGATCTGAGTAATCTAATCCTGAGAATTACTTTCACAGGGCTCTCCATGTAAGATGAAGTGGAGAAGAAATATGAAGATATCATTCTTAGTTAAACACAGCTCATCATCATCAGCTCTAATACTGCGAATACTGACCCCTACTAGAACAACTGTCAGAAGGGGAGATGCAGAAAGGAGGTGTGGAACAGGCTGCCCAGGGAGGTGGTTGAGTCACCTTCCCTGGATGTGTTTAAAAAAGGGTAGATGAGGTACTTAGGGATATGGTTTAGCATAGGACAGGAACAGTTGGACTCAATGATCTTAAAGGCCTTTTCCAACCTTGTGATTCTGTGATTCTGAGACCTGGCCAGATGCACACTCCTAACAACTTGCAGCCAGTTTAACTGCCTGGCAAGTCTCAGCTTTAGGAGGGACTTCTTTCTTTGGGACTTAAATCATAAAATGTCGTGGGGTGAAGAATTTGCTTTACTCAGGACAAAAGTCCATAAAGCCCATTGTCTGCATACAGCTGACAGTGTTTCTTGTGTTAAAAGGAAGCGTGCTTCATTTTCTTACCACCAGGACTGCACAGCAGCTTACTTAGAGCATGGCACTGTATGCCTGCAAATGTAGCTTCAGACCATTTAGAGGTAAGTGATGATGCAGATGTAGAAGACTGTATTGGGGAGAAATCTAAAGTGGTTTCCCATAGAAAATGTTGCTTTTGGGACCCCAAAATGAACTCTTAGTCCTCCAGACTGCACTAGGTGTTGATTTAGATGGAGCTATTAGGAGGTACCCAAAACAGAGAAGAAAAGTCTGTTGAACAGTTTGGGTGATGAGGAGACGAGTGCTTTACATCTGCCTCTGGTCATGTATTTAGCAGCCTAGACATGACCTGACATTAGACTGACATTTTAGCCCTTCAGCAATGTCAGCACAATCACATACAGATGATGGGCTAGTGAAGCGGAAACCCTTGAACTTTTCTGCACGTTTCTGAGGTTATACTTTATATCATCTCTTCTGGTATGTAGGCATGGAAGCCAACATCTAAAGGTCTGCGTTTCATTCTGAACCAAAGGCTCAGATTTATGAGATGCTGGAGTCTGATGGGTCTGGTGTCAGAATATCTAGACCACTGAATTCCAGCACTGAGAGCAAGCAGTACCCATCCTTTCTCTCTTGTGCACCATCTTGCACACCTCTGTAAGGCCAGAGCTGTATGCAGGGCTCGTAAAGAACAGTATAGCACAAGTAACACGTCCTTTGTTACTTTTTAATAAGCATGTCAGGACAAGGTCTCTTCTTTAAACTAACAAACAATGCTTCACATCAACAAATAGATGGAGGTGGTTAATTTCCCTTCCCCTTTCTGTAAGGAAATGATACAAGTGTAGAAATCCATCCATCACAAATGAAATGTCCTTTTGTTTTGTTTTTTTTTGCTGGTGACCTGTCAATATCTGCAAACTTCAGCAGATACTCCACTTCCCCCACCATGGGTGGCAGCGTAAAGTTTTAGGCTGCTGTCTTAGACAAGACTTTTCTCAGAATGAAACTATTTGCAGCAGAGCCTCACAAAATGTATGAATCATCTTGGATGAGCGGCACTGCCAAGCACTTATTGTGGCAATTGGAGTTGGAAAAGCAAATGCCAAGTCCTGTTTTATATATGTTGTAAATAAGTTGGTATGTAGTAGTCCTCAAAGTCTGAAATGTTTTCTTTCCTTTGTTTTGACTAGAGTTTTAATAAGTCAAACAGTATAATGAAAGTCAGAGCAGAGGTTCTTAAGCCAATCCTATCCTTGGCCTAAAACAACAGTTATGTAGACAAGAGAAGTATTTGACTCTTTCAGGTCATTTTGGAAACTTAACTAGGTGGCTAAGTGAATTAAAATCTATTTTTCTGGAAATTTGTCACAAACTCAACATGTTTGTTTTGGCAGGATGATAGCATGCTATACTCTCCACGTTCAAAGCCAAGGCACAACACTGGTACATTTCTTTATCCTTGTGATACGTACACAAATAAAGTTTAGCCTCTCCTACTCAAGCTGCAGCATGGTTTATGCCAGACACTTATCTGGGTTGTGAAATGGTAATGTAAAATATAGTAAATACGGTGTGAAAAACACTTTTCTGCTACTTGGACACAAGACTTCAGTGAAAGCTTCTTAGGGTTTGCTTTGCCTATTCACAGGGGAGCTAAATGGGCTCCAAAAGGTGCTCTGTGTTCTTGTAATATCTGATTTTTCCATGAGTATTTTATACCTTGCCAGGAAACAAATCAGGCATTAATGTTGCCATTAAACAGCAAAATGGGTAACACTGGAGATGATGGGCAGGCAACTCTCATGTTCCCACTGGCCCTCTGAGTACCTCCTCCCACGGGCTGTAAAGGAAATAGAGATTCCTAAAACTTGTATGTCCTGATCTGCATCTGCAGTAGATGCCTAAAGTAAACTTTAAAGGTCATTAAGTAAATTTAATAACTGTATGTTCACACTTCAAGGTTCACTGTCTGTTCTTTAACCATCCCTGCCTTTTTTAAGAAGATCCCCAATGAAAATAACTTTCAGATGTTCAGTATTCAGCCAGGTGTGAGTTGTGCAACCTCTTTTTCTGCACCCCCACTTCCCTCTGGTGAAGACAGCAGCATGGATGAGTGAAAAATAAATCCTTCCAAGGCTGGCCCTTGCATTTTGAAGCTGTAATTGCACATTAGAGCAATGATGCTGATAGATATTTCAAGTGCTAAACGCCATTAAAGGTACAGTGTTTGATCCTGCAAACTGATGAGCGCTCTGGACCCGCTCCAGCAAAACACTTAGAAAGATTTATGGCACTTGTCTTAGATTTTAGTATAAGTTTGCTGTTAAATGCTTTGCTGTATTGGGTGGAAGTAGATAATGGCAAGATAAGGTTCATGTCATCTAATTTCAGGCATTTAAAAGTAAGGTGTCAAGCTGAAGCTAATCAGTCAAAGCTCATCCTGTTACTAATGAAAGGAGGTAAACATCTCCAGAGGGTGATTCTATTTTAGGCATTTATTTCTGAATGGACTGAATTTTACCCACACGTTCCTCTCCTTTTCGCTCTCTCTTGATGCCAAACTCACTGGCTTAGACTAGAGAGCTGATTTTCAGAGAGTCGAAGTAATTCAGGCTAATTCTCTATTCCTTTCTGCAGAACTTGTACTGATTTCACATTTAATCCACCTCTTTTCCAGATTACATTTAAAATATTAAAACATGTCAGCTCAAAATTCTTATATAATTTAAATACAAAGTTAAGGCCTGCATCTCTCTGTTATCACTTATAAGGAGAAACATAAAATAAATGCTATCAGCCTCCTAATGATTTTTTTTTAAATATTACTCAAGTGGTGAAATCACTTGGCCACTAAATTGTCAGATGGGAATAATTTATTTTCTTTCTATCTATTACTGAACCTGCAGATTGCTGACACACCCACAGCGATAGAGCAAAGGTGAATTTATACCTAGTTCTCTGATGGAAAGAATTCAGTGAGGGAGATGTAGATGATTGGTTGTTAGGAATGGAAATCTTATCTAGGTTTGGAGTCTCAGCTAAAAAAGAATTAATAGCTTGTTGAGACAGAAGAGCACCACACTTCAGTTCTTACATATTGAAATGCTTTTGGAGCCAGTCGATCATAGCTGAAGCTCAAGATTCCCAAGAAGGCAGTCACCCAGCATTCTGGAAAATTCTGCATTTGACATTTGCCAAAGCCCTCCTTGTGTGGTCCTGAGATCCTCTGAACATTAATAAAAATCCTTTAAAAAAAAAAAGTGAAGTTATCTAATTTATTTTTTCTCTGGAAGTACACTTGGTACAGGAAGGGAGACAGAAAAAGCCTCATGCTAAGGAACCAGGATGAGGAAAATGTGCACAGAAAATGTAAAATTCCACTCAATACATGACTAGAATTTTAATTTACAAATAGTATCAATACAACAAACCTTCTCACAACCTTGGCACAACAACGCTTCATTCACATGATGAAGTACTGGATAAGACACTGTAAGGGTATGTTCCCACAAGCACAAGTTAGCACATCTTACTGCCCATCAATCACATCGCAGTGACTGGTTGTGCACATGGTCCCAGTCCATTGAGAACATGCAAGCCAGCAGCTTGACCCACTTTACTTGGCATTTGCAACAGGCTAGGAGCATGCTTACAACAGTCAGTCACTACCACTTAATTGAAAAACAGCAACATCTTGCAGTCAGGAAGGCAAAGGGAATTAGAAACAGGAACCTGAAGAACAGCTGACTCTTTCACCAGTGGAGTTTTGGGGGAAAACAGGTAAGATTTTCCCATTTAGTACATTTCTCTTTTTTTTCAGCTGGCAAATAATTATAGTCCAGTGTAACTCTGAGCCATAGTTTGTTTAAATTGTGTGAATCCAAGAGTCATTTTGATGAAGGAACAATTCACACATGCTTAGTTTCTACGAAGAGTAATTCCTACCAAGTAAAAAGGCTTCAAGAAAGCAACTGATTTGCATCCTCCAGCTTTTTTTTTAATCATAGACCTCCCTCTGCTGAATCCAGACTGAAAATTGAAGTGCCACCTTGAAGTGCCACTTATTTTATCTTTCTTGTGTTTTCCCTAAACACGGTGATATTTAAAATAAAGTTTTTGTTTGTAGTAAAAGGGAGATGATTTCTACTATATTTCTGCAAATCATTGAAATGTACATGTATTTCTTCTTAATATATGATTATAGTGTGGTTTATTTTGCTTCCAAACTTCTAAACATCTCCAAGTCTTTTTTTTGTTTGTTTGTTTTTAATCACACAGAAATGTATTTGTTGGAAATAAATCTACTGGCACATCTTCGTTTTCAAGAGCTGCATCTCTCATCTGATAATTTAGATGTCTGTTTTGAGCCTATGTGGATACTTAAAACTTTTTCATTTAGGACCCTTTGTACATTTTAATTCATTTCTGGATGTCAATTTAAATTTCATTTCTTGTTAAGAAGAAGTGAAAAATACTGAAGTGTACCCATCAAAAAAACATGCTACACTAATTACAAAAAGTAATGAGCTGCAGTACAGTTAGCTTGTATGGACCCAGAGAGGTCATCAGGTTTCTTTGTGAATGCAGGAGTCAGTGTAGGATGTAGGGCTGGGGCATAAGTATCTGTTTTTCTTACCTAGGAAATGGATTTGAGGTATTCCTGGGAGGGCTTTCAGGCTCTACCCAGATGAATGTGTTCCATCCTGAAGATGGATAGTGCTGATAACACACAGATGTTGTTTATTTGTAGAAAGCCATTTCTTAGATTCTAGAACTATCAAGGGTATACTGAGGAAAAAAGATTTTCCAGTGTGGTGCAGCCTACTCTTGCTAATGAAGCTTTTGACCCCTTCCATAAGCTGCAGTCCCAACGAGTGACTCACAGACAGCCTAAGGTGGCTGGAAACATGCAGAGTTACTTTTCTTGTAGGGCCAAGAGACTCTGGGAAAAGTTGTCTCTGGAAACTACTTGGTAGCCTCCAAAACTGCGTAACATCTAAGAGAACTTCCAACAGTTGATGGGTGAGATTTTCAGCTGCTTTTAATGTGTCCTTCATAACATTACAGTTTTGGGACAGATGTAGCAGGTCACATCAAAGACCCATTTAGGCCAACGTCCTCTCTCCATCAGTGATGACAAGTCAATGTTTAATGCAGAACGTGAGAATAAGGAAAGTAGAAGACATTCCACTGGAATGCATTCTCACACTTGAGCTATTTTCAGATAAAATTAAACTCATCTTTCCTGAGTACAATACCGGTGGGTCATCACGTTGAGTTTGATTTTGCTTTCATTTGATATTTACTGATTCCTCACCCATGGGCTTCTCCGGTTCCCCTGTAGTGCTGTGCGTGAACTTTCAGCGTTCACAGCATCCTGCAGCAAGCGCTTCCCAAGCTGAACTATTCTGTGCAGAACAATAACTGCACTCTTTGTTTCAAGCCTTAACCTAGAGACAAGAAGGTGGACAGTCGGCCACAGTTCATTGAGATTTTTCCCAGTGACTCTCATTAAGAAAGCACTAAGCTTTTTGCTGACTCAGCTCCTGTGCCGGTGAGTACCACTACATTTTCAGCTGATGCTGCTTGTCTTCCTTCCCAAGGAGCAGCCAGGGTCAGTTCCCAGCTGTCCCTCAGGCTGCCTCTGTGCTCTCCTGGGCACTGACCTTATCTGTGAGACCAAGTGTTGAAGGTGCTGGCGGTTTAATCTCCTTGTGCTAAATTTCCAGGCACTTAACAATAGTTTACTTTCCCCACCCTTTGCTTATCTTGTGTATGTAGACAGAATGGTTCTTCTGGCAGAGGGTTTGCTTTTGGTAGTCCCCCAAATCTAGAGAGAGAGCACAAATAAACTTTGAGGCTGACTTTAAAATTGTGACACTCAATAAATGAAAAAGAAAACAAAAAACCTGTCTTCTTTCTATTCTGTGTCTGGTTTTGTACTCTTAAGATTTCCCTGCACAGTTGTATGAATTAGAGGGGTTTAAAATTTTCTATCAAGCAGTAGTTGAGACTCTCACATAACACAAGACCATGGGGAAAAAAAAAAAGGCTTTACAAAGAAAACTAAAAATCTTGAAAGCCATAATAAAATTATGAATATCACTAACTTCAGTTACTAATATCGTGTTTTGGGTTTTTTTTACTCTCATATTTTTGACAGCTGCTCATCTCTGGAGCATTCAGCTTCTGAGGAAAAGAAAGTGGAAGAAGAAAGTGCACTTGCATGTCTCACAAGTAATTTTCTCCTTGGTCTAGTTGTATTCATGATCACTTTACTCACAAGAGGTTACCTCATAATTCGCACATTAACATCTGCTTTGGGAAAATTTCAGGTAAAGCCACACTAAAATACTGATCATTGTGGTGTGTCGTGGCATTATCAGGGTCAGAATAAAGAATTTGGGAATGTGGTCTGAGTGCCTTCTTCAAGATGAGCACTCTTTAAGTTCTTTTTAGTCAAAACCACTATAGCTTTGAGCATGAATTGGGGTCTTTTGAGAGATCTCCCATTGGCTGCAACAGATATGGAATCAATCTTTCAAGTCAAATTACACGTCCCCAAATTCAGATCCACTGACAAACTTTTCCATCATTTTATCTGTACCTTAATAGATAGAAATAGAGCAAAAGAGATCTTAGGATACCACTAACTCATCTTCCACTGAAACCATTCCCCAAAGATGATTGTTTGTCCTCTCCTTATAGATCCCAACGAAGAACAACCTATGTTATCCCTCTATCATTTGATGTAATTTGCTGACCGTACAATGCTAAGCAAAGCATAGTCTTTGCTGGAAAACACTCGCAATTTAGTAACTTAATCTCAGTAAGGCCTGCTTAATGAAGAAATTGTTCATGAGAGCTTTCATCATAATGGCCCCATCCTCACCAAACTGAGGCAGTCAAGCTTTGTTTACATCTAACACCGATTTATCCACAACTCAAAGTTGAAGCATTTTGATAATCATAGAATCATAGAATCATAGAATGGTCTGGGTTGGAAGGGACCCCAAGGATCATAGAGTTCCAACCCCCCTGCCACAGGCAGGGCCACCAGCTTCCAGGCCTGGATCTACACAAAGTTGCCCAGGGCCCCATCCAACCTGGCCTTGAACACCTCCAGGGACAGGGCATCCGCCACCTCTCTGGGCAGCCCCTTCCAGCACCTTACCACTCTCTGTAAAAAACTTCCCCCTAATACCTAATCTAAACCTTCCTTAAATAATCCTAGACTTTAAATGAAGCACAGATTACTCTGCAGCATGCCTTTTCAAGTATGTAGCTCAATGAACTAGAGTTTTTCTAATTTTTCTTTCAAGCACACTCTTCCTCAAACAAGGGTCTTGGGAAAAAGCACCATATAGAAAGGCACTGAGGAAGACAAGAAACCCCTCAACAGGTGCAACATCCAGAGCCCCCACACCACAGCACCCAGCCAAGCTCAGCCCCGCTGGGACATGGAGCCCCAGTGCAGCTTACCACATTGCACACAAATGAAAATGTCTTGAAATAAACTTGGAAAGAAAAAACCCAAACCCCTCATTTTTTCTTCACTATGGGTGATGTTTCGTTCTGCATGGTTCAACCCAGCTTAGCTTCAGGGAGCACCAAGGGTGCTCACTATGTTCGAAACCTTTCGCTAGCTGAACGCAGCAGGGGGAAATTTATTTAGCAATAATCAGCTTCAAAAGCTATGTAACGAATGCAGCCGCAGTGGTGAATAATGTTTGTTGGCATCCCCTGAGCACACTGCAGATCACTTGCAGCTCTCAGCGAAAGGCCTGCAGAGTGCCAGGGCCAGGGAGCACTTTCGTGTGCTTCACGCCGCTGAAGCCGTTTTCTTTAAAGGAATTAAGTTTAGGGACTGCATGAACTTTCCAATTGGCATTTTCTCATTATCTGGGTAAGAAGCAGTAACCAATTAATTATTTCTGGTTAGTTATTCTTAGCTTTTTATAATTTCTTTTAGCCTTTCTGTCATTGAGCAATGTCTGTATGAATTTTAGGTCTGTTACCCAGATTGCTGTCCTTGAGTTGCTTACCACAGACTCTGCCTGCCATCTGATTTATTTTTGTTTTCCCTGTGATTTGCAGGAGATATGCCTGTCATCTGGCAGGATGCACTCTGCCCAATAGCCAGGCATAGGCATGTTGAGTATTGGTTTTGTCCACCTTAGCAAAATTATTTGAGGAACCTTCGGTGGCTGACATGTTAAACAGTTATCTAGGTATCTGCTGGAAGGGAGTCATTTTTCACAACTGATTCTAACGAGCATGGATCCTACTTTGTTTGTAATAAAGTGGTTATTTCTGCTCGTGTAAAAAAAACCCTCTTCGGACCAACTGGAATAATAATGTGACATGCAACTACAGTCCAAGCAGCCAGCCAACCAGAGCATGATCCTTTATCATAGCTTTGCATTGTTCTGCTAACTGCATGATGCCAAAAAGTAATAATAATAAAGAGAAATCCTTTGTTCCCTTTCACTAACCTAGAAGGTCACAAAACAGACAGTTCCTTCTTGATTACACTAAATAAATAAAAGTCTGATTCACAGAGGGGAAACAATCATCTGCCAACTGCCAAACCCTATAACGGGTAAATCTGCTTTTACTTTGTGAGCCAGATTGATGAGTCACTGAGGCAATGACTAATACCAGCAAGAATGAAAATGTTCCCAATAATGTAACCTCCCTTTGTACCGCAGAAGGGTTACTCAACAGCAGACCCCGGTCCAACAGGTGCTGCTGGGGAGCAGAGACCACCCTGGCATCCACTCTCCAGAGCCACAGACCCTCTCTATCACAGCTACTGACATACATTTACTGTATTTGCCAGCATAGACTCAGCGTGGGAGTTGAATAATTGAGTTCCTCATTTGGGAAATTAGCCATTATGGAAATAAATACACCCCCTCTTCTCCTTCCCCTTGCTCTAGGTAAGCTGCCTTCAGAAAAGGCCATGAACAGAGGGTCCTCCTGGAGCCTGGGTGACATGCACTTGGATGGGGATGGGGCAGGGGGGGCAAGGTTTCAACAGGAAAACCCAAGGATTATAGTTCAGAGAAAGCCAGGGGTTTTCAGATAAAGGTTAGGGTTTGAATTTGGGGCTTCTTGGGGAACATACGCTTCAAGAGGCTCATAAAAGCTGAGTGAAATCAAATGGTTGCTTAGTATTGTGACAATGCCATTAGAAAAATGTGTTACAACAATAACAAGAAAAAAAGAGGATTGTGCATTCATTTCCTTTTTTCAATGGGTGGATTTGCTACTCTGTTACAGTCACTGACAAAAATCCTGGAGATGGTAACAGGGCCAGAATTTCACGGATGCATTCATCCCTTAACAGCATAATTTAGTAACTCGTCAAAAGTATCTTGTTCTCCAAGACTTTTGCTTTTAAGTACAGCTCTTACCACCAAGACATATCACAACCCAACATAAACTGTCTTCAGACAGCCAGGATCATCGCTACTCAGCAATCCTATGTTTAACTCTCCTGTATCCTTGGCCATCGCATGCTTGGGGTCCCTGGATAACAGTCAGAAAGAGTCATCTGAAGTGAACTAAAACTCTGCTCGGTCCTGGTCAGGCCCCCCCTGGAGTACTGCATCCAGTTCTGGGCTCCCTGGTATAAAAAAGACAGGGATCTCCTGGAGAGAGTCCAGAGAAGAGCTACGAAGATGATTAAAGGACTGGAGCATCTCCCCTACGAGAAAACGCTGAATGAACTGTGGCTGTTCAGCCTTGAGAAAAGAAGGCTAAGAGGGGATGTTTATAAATATCTGAAGTGTGGGACACAAGGGGAAATAGCCAACCTCTTTTCAGTGGTCTGTGGAGACAGGACAAGGGGCAATGGCTGCAAGTTGGAGCACAGGAAGTTCTGCACCAATATGTGGAAGAACTTTTTCACAGTGAGGGTGACAGAGCCCTGGGACAGGCTGCCCAGGGGTTTTGTGGAGTCTCCATCTCTGGAGATATTCAAGACCCGTCTGGAAGCCCATCTGTGCAATCTGTCCTAAGGAACTTGCTTTGTCAGGGAGGTTGGACTGGATGATCTCTTGGGGTCCCTTCCAACCACTACAATTCCTTGAATCTATGAAATGAGGAAAACCCGTCGCCCAGGAATGAAGGTAGTTGTCAATCTGGAGACACACATCCATGTTAATGGGCTGACAGGTACCTTCCTGCATTTGGGACCCTCTGTAGCAAAACCTAGCATGGAGCTGAGCCTCTAAATTTAGGCTGTATTCATTAAAAATAAAATCTGGAATATTGCCACAGATTAGGTGAATTCTCCAGTCTCTGATCATTTCAGTGAGGATGTCCCAGTCAGAAAAAGAGAGAAAGAGAATGACACTCTGTACTCAGTCGTGAATAGGGAAAAATGTGAGTACCCCCAGACCTTTTTGGATTTAAGAAGCAGAGCAGCTTTGACCCGTTTCAGATGGCAACGGTTCAATTGCTTCTTACAACTGGTTACAGGAGGTACTTCTATGTTCTCTGCTGCACTGTAATGAAAGCTGTAGCCTTTGGAGAGTAAGATTACCAGTGCTGAACTGGAAAATAGTATCCTACTTTTTACTGAACTGTATTTGAGTTCATTTAAAATGCTATAAATTATTCATTTTTCTGATCAAGCAAAGTGTTTGCTTTTATTCAAATACTTTAAATTAATATTATTTTTATTACATTATGTAATTCAGCCTTTGGAAAAAAAAAGTTATTTGCACAGCTCCATGCATTTGCTAACTTTGGCTGGGTCACCTTTCTAGAGAACCCAGAAACCCCACACTAAAACTACATTACTTTTTTTTTTTTAATGCTTTGGTCTGCAGTGGAATGGAAAACCATGGGATTACAAAGTAGGTCATTCCACCTTTTTATGAGAATTGCAACCTTTCACATTCCATTATTATCACAACAATGACAGTTGGATATGTAATGAAATATAAAGCAATATGTAGAGAAGCACAGTAAGATGTTTGGCCTATACAGTCACAAAAAGGTAGGGGAAGTTCAGATACTGAAACCACCTGTCTTCCCGGCATCAGTTTGGATATAAATACCTACCCTTTTTTTTTTCCTGGTGATTCCATCAGAACAAATTAGTGCATGTCCCTTGAGAGAGCAGCATTATAAACTGCAGTCATATCGTTGTCTATGAAACCTCTGAATAATACATGCAATTTGTGATTCATATGTCAAGAATCCCAATTCAGGGTGTCTGTCAGCAGTACCAAATGTTCTGGTTTGTTGGGGTTTTTTTAAATAAATGAATGAAATGCCATTATTAAGTCATTTACCAGTTACAAAACTCTCAAAAACACAGAAAAATATAAAATATATTTATATGTACAAATGGGGGAGGGAAGTCAGTGAACAGGGACTGGGTCTCTGCTTGAAACTCCTTATCTGACCTTGAGCAAGTAGCCAATTTTTCTGTACCTCAATGTTCCAGTTGCTCTTAATAATTCTTTACCTTAGAGAGTGTTGTGATGATAAACCCGTAACTATTTGAGAGGTTTACATATACAATAGTGAAAGGAGCCATAAAAATAGTAGGAGGATAAAAGTGATTCACTAGCTGAAATAAAATGATGATAGTTAAATAAATTTCAAAGTTCATCTTCTTGGCTGCTGGGTTTACTGCTGAGGAGCTGACCTGAAGAGAAATAACTGAAATCTTCTTCTGGGTTCCATTATCTTGTTGTTCTTTCCTTATAGATTTCAACCTCTCAGACTCAATTTTTCCGTGTCTCCTTGGAAATTTCAGAAATGGTTTCCACACAACCCCTAAGTAAATGTTTGGGTGCAAACATGGGCTCGGGCTGTCAGGAGAGCTTGTTGAGACAGCAGGCTGACACACGACATGGTTGTGAGCTTTTGAAGGAGTGGGGAGCTATAAAAGACAAACCCCCAAATGTTTGAAAAATAAAAATCAAGCTGTAATTCTGCCAAGCAAAATTTAGCTGGGATTGAGTTTTCTTTCTGAAGAACTGTGAATTGCATCTCAGTATATGAGATGTAGCAAGGCCCCAGAAACCTCAGTAAAACAGATTGATCAGAGAGGAGAGTTTGGAGTAACATTGACAATAGAAGTGGTAACTGTAAAATCTACTGCTAGCAGTGAAATGATTGCTTGATGGTGTATGGTTGTCTCCAAGCCAAGAGAGGTTGTAAAGGTGACGAGCTTTTATGTTCTTCAAGCTTTATGCAGTGCTGGTGCAGAGACTTTGAGAACTACCTTCAAGACGTGCTCTTTGAGAGAGGGCAAGGTGCACGGCAGCAGCAACAGTACTGCTATTGTGAATGTAACAGCCTAAGTCGATGAGCAAAGTGCTGTCTTAGCCTTGTGTGATTATCTCCCGCGAAGTTACCAGCTCTCCCTACAGTCTGGCCTCACTCAGGAGAAGGATAAAGCCAGCATAAAGCTCTGATGTTTCCTACTCTTGGTGCTTTTGTTTTTCACTTGCCTTTGATCAGTGTGGTGAGGCAAGCTGGTTCTTTTGGGATGCTTGGCAACTGAAAATAGGACAGAAATGGAAAAATACACCATGGAGTATGAGATTCCTGGCTTGAGCAAATGAAATGGAAGAAGGGTAAAGTTAGCTTCCTGAACGTGCTCTGGATCATGAAACTGTGAAATTGCAATGGAATTGAAAAGAAAGATAACAAAATAAAGAGCTGTCACATCTCAGCTGCAGGCTGTAGCAGGAGGGAAAAGCCATATGTCCTTGAGGTGTTCTGAAAAAAAATTAACTGCAAAAATACTTTCACAGAAAAGCAGCTTTTTACACATGTAGTGAAGAACCTAGAGATCAGCATGGTGCCAAATTTAATCAAACTACTGATTTATGCAACCATCAGATGTGATTAATTTTTTTTGTACCGTAACAGTAGCAGGATGAGAGTTGACATACATCTGGAGCAGGAACAGAGCCATAGATGTAGGTGAAGCCAGTGGAAAAGAATAGGACGAATTTAAAGGAAAACCTACATGTGAGAAAACAGGAAACATAGCCCAGGGGTTCATCTGAAAGGACACTATGAAAGACCTAATGCTGAAAAACCAAGACAGAGAACTGGACACACCAAAAAAAGCAACAGAGATTTATGCGTTGAAATTTCCAAGTCTGATACTATTGTATTGTGTGGTAGAAAAAAAGAATGATTAATAAGGTTCGGATTGGTTCAAGTAGAAGGCAGTGGCATAGAAAGAAAAAGGCAAGCAAACAGGAGTAGCAAGAGCAGGTATAAGGTACTACCTATTTGCCATGAATATTATGCAAGAGAAGGAGAGAAAGTGCAGTTAATTAAAGCCAACTTTGAAAGATATGATGACAATGTCAATTAATAGAATAAGATAGTGCTACATATTACTGTTGTTATTGCTATTTATTATTGGGTTGATTCCTGCCAAGTGAGTTTTCTTCTTTATATTGTTATTCTGGACATTTGACCCCTAATATAATTTTCAAACATATGTGTCCACCTACAGATTGTAGCTGCACAGAAAGAGCGGTTTTACTTATCCAATCTGATGACATTGATCAGATCCTGAGCATATTTCTGCTTTTGACTCTGAGAAGCACCTTTCAGAATGAAAACAAGCTCTCAATAAATGCAAACTACTGCTGGGGGAAGAATCACAGAATCGCAGAATTGTAAGGGTTGGAAGGGACCCCAAGAGATCATCCAGTCCAACACCCCTGCCAAAGCAGGTTCCTCAGGACAGATCGCACAGATCGGCATCCAGACGGGTCTTGAATATCTCCAGAGAAGGAGACTCCACCACCTCCCTGGGCAGCCTGTCCCAGGGCTCTGTCACCCTCACTGTGAAAAAGTTCTTCTGCATGCGGAACTTCCTGTGCTCCAACTTGCAGCCATTGCCCCTTGTCCTGTCCCCACAGACCACTGAAAAGAGGCTGGCCATTTCCCACTGTGTCCCACTCTTAAGATCTTTATAAACATTAATATAGGTAGAATAAGCATTGGCATCAAACCCTGGAGCCACGTACTTTTAAACAACATGCCTATACAGTAGAAATAGCCAGGATGAGAGAGACAGACAAGAGTTGAGAGGGTGGCATGGAGGAGAAGGCCAGAAAAGGTTTCTCTTGGAACAGCTGCTCACTGTAAAGAGAGAAAACTGGCCCCTCTTGTTTCTTACCAACTCCAGGACAATGGGACGTCTCATGCATTCCTTGCAAACAACCCAGACTGCCATTGGGAAGTACCTGAATTTCCAAAGGCAATAACTCACGAAGACCTCTAAATCCTTGTGTCAGTTTTGGAGCAATATAATTTATCATCTCTAATGCTGCATGTGCAAAACATTGTATAAACATGTAAGACTGTCTACACATAATTTATTCTCTGCAAGGTAAAGGAACATCTTTTGGCTGCATAATGTGTTCAGCTTCAACAGCGTTGTGCCAGTCTTGAAGACTAATGTACAGTTTATGAATTCTGCTATGAGAATTCAGCCTCTGCCTAAACCTTGCTTCTATACCAAAACCAGGGGAATAATCTAGGATTTCTGATGAATGGGAATCATGTTTTCGCAAATTTATTTCATCTGTGTAAGTCAGTGGTGTGGGGGTGGGGGGGTGTGCAACTGCTCCCACATAGCAGAGGATGTGAGCCTGGAACAAATACGAATTTAGCAGCTCTTCAGCATAAGGAATAAAGACTTCTGTGTTTCAGCTGGAAAAGCCATGGGTTTATTTGCTGATGCTAACCAAGATAAGATTCATACAGGCCTGTCTGAAGTAAGTGTTCTCTTTGCAGAAGAGAAAGACAAATCACTGGAGATAGATTATATATGAAACACCAGAGCCTTCACCCTGTTATGAAAAGTAGCCTGAAGAATGAGCCTTGTCACAAGTGCTTCACCCAAATCCCACCCAACTGAAAAATGACACCAACAGTTTTTTACCACTCTTTGAAGAACTTTGTTCTTTATGTGCTTTATTTCAACAACCTCTAACTTGAAATAAAACTGTGGACAGAGTCTTTCTTCTTTCCTTTCACCTTCAAGTAGTTATTTGATTTTTTTCCCCCAATCTCACCATGCACTTGCCCCAGTCAGAACAACAGAGACTCAAACCCTGACAAATAAGCGTACAAAAGTGCAGCAGCTGAGACTACAATGAAAACTTCTATTCAAGGACAATAAAGCAGGCCATCTGAGATCAACCGCTTTGCCATGTGTTGTAAAACTCAAGCCCAAGTGGTTTTTTTCCTACTAGTCCAGCTGGCAGCCTTCACTAACCATTCCTACACCTTGACTCAGCTGGCAAGCGTGAGCCAGTGACCCAGAAAGGAGGAGTGTGAGCTGCAGTGAGGAGCTGAGCACTTACCAGAGTGCACTTGTAGCTGGGACTGAGCTGAAATCAGGCAGGAAAGAAAAGTCAATCACCTTACAACATCTTCTCATTTCATCTAATTTAAACATCCCAGTGGGAAAAGTTCAACCTGTGAGCCAGCAGAACACCTTTACCACTGTTCACTGGAGAAATCCTACTTATGTAACAACTGCAAAATGTGCAGAGATATTAGAAAAGATGCCAGGTTCCTTCATGCATAAGATGACAATGATGGTGGGAATGATGTAGTTGAGGACCAAGAAGAAGAGGAAAAGGAAAAATGTATCTATCTGTTCTCCTAATCAATGTATGGGTTATAAACTAGCATCTTGCGGCCTTGGGTTTGCAGGGCCCTGAGCTGCTGGTGGTGGGACTGCATCATAAGCTGTCCCCTTCCGCTCTCTGGCCAGTGGTGGGACATTCGTAAAGAAAACCCCTTCCAGCTCTCTCCCAGCTGTCAGAGAGTGAGCTCAGAGCTGGTGACTTGCATCCCCTGCATTCATCTCTCACTGTGGTTATTTGGCAGACAGCGTATTGGTGCTGATGCTCAGTGAGAGCCAGCTGCTGCAATCTCACTCCTGCTGCTTGCACCAGCTCAGGATATAGCACTCATTTGCAAGGTACCGGTACAACCAGGATCTTAAATTATCACTCCAGAAGGAGTTTTAATAGGGTTATAAATGTTCTGTGAGATTATGGAAATTAATCTCAAGAGTAAGGTGTTAATAGATATTTTTTAGGGAGAGGTGCACTGTTTTTCTCCAGGTGCCAGAGCATACTATGCCCTCTGCTAGATTCCAATATACATATTCAAATTATAGTGCAGCTCATGGCAGAGAAAAACAAATAGAAGCTACAAGTAGTAATGGCAGCAACTGAACTAATAAATCCCTAATTGCAGATATCATGAACATTTTTAAAGGCTGAAATATCTTAGCAGTTAGAGATAGACACCCTGTGTACTCTGGCAACTAAACAGTTTGATTTATTTCTATTTTTCCTTTCTCCACTGGCCTAGCTTTCCCCAATTAATCTGTTTTTATCCTCCCAACCTTTCTCAGCCCTCGCAGCAATTCATTCTGTCAGCAATAATGTATGTTGTTAAACGCACATAATGCTTTATCTTTTCTTTGAAAACAATCACAAGAAAAGACTATCACATTACTTTTCAATCTCTTTGACCTGCTTTCATTTGACAGAGAAATGGAATTACTTTTTCATATTATTTCATTGCACTCTTCAAAATACATGAAATTGCAGGTGTTGATTTTCTTCATGCTCTCTCCTCGTTTTCCATTTCACCAACCCTCCCCATCACATGACAGTGAATGACTTCAAGATCTCATTTTTGCATTCTACACATCCTTACTCTCTTCCCTGATTTATCCCAACCATATAGTGGTTTCACTGCAAGCCCAGCATCAGTTTCCTGAGTTGGTTGCCCCTGGAACATTTACAAGCAGCGTTCTTCCCCCATAGGGTCCACGAGCCGTGAACACCTTTCGTTTTCTGATGCTTCTGTCCTTGGCAGTCTTGATGCCCAACTCTTTCTAAGCAGAAAAGTTCTGGCCTGTTAGAAAGACATCTCACACATCTCACGCTTGCATCTGTGCCATCATCACCTTCCTCAGTCCCTCTCAGATAGGCATACACAGCCCCGCTGGCTGAGACTTGGTTTAAATAGAAGAAAGCTTCTTTAGTCCTTCCACATCCAGATTCCTACCGTAATAAGTCACAGGCATCACTGGAAAGTCTTTCCACTTCCTGGTCCCAACCCCTGAGGTCAGATCCCTTCCTTCCTTTGGGCATGGTTTACAGGGCTCCGGGCATCCCCTCAGGTTTCCATCAGCCCCTTCAGCTCTCTGTGATCAGGACAAAAGCCTCCTGACCAAGCCTTCCCCAAGCACATCGTGGTGCCTTCCTGAGTTTTGCCAACACCTGAGAAACATCCTGCTCCCAGACGGAGATGCCAGTGCCCCTCTTGCACAATCCCCAACCTTGAGCATGCCAAATGGAGATGAAGAGGCCAAAGGGACTGCTTCCAGTGTAAGTGGGGATATAAATCCTGGCCACACCAGAGGAGACACCATTTCTCCACTCTTCTCCCAAAGGGAATTGGCTTTTTGAATGCTAAACATTTTCTAAATGTGTGAAAATTCATGGTCCCATTTTCTCATTAAATCTCCTCCCCTTTCTGACCACACCCCAAATAGAACCACTAAGGATATTTACAAACTTTTTTTTTTTTTAACAAAATGCAATTTCTACTTTGTCAAAATGAAAAATAATCTGTGCAACTCCAAGGGTTTTAAAGCTTTTCTATCAGAACAAGGTCTTTCTTTTGCATTAGCTAATTCAAGAGATCTTTTAAATAGTCCTCCAGAGACTCCAGTTCCTTTTTATTACAGTTCATCTGTCTTTTATGGCTTTGCTCTCATGAAAGATTAATAGCTGCAAAGGTCAAGGGCCATTGTGATCATTTAATCCGACCTGCATAGCATAGGCCATCAAATTTTACCAAGTAATTCTTGCACCGAAACCCATAAATTGCAGACAAAAGATCATATATCTTTTAGCAAGAAATGTTTTCTTGATTTAAAGGCAACTAATGATGAGAAGCCTGCCCCAGAAATTTGTTCCACGGTTTATTTACCCTGACCTTTTGTGAATTTTCACTAGGGCTGATTAGGATTTTTTCAATGAAATATTTTGCACAGAAGAAATGTGGGTATTGTCAAAGGAGTGTAGTCCTTGAGCTTTATCTCACTGTTTTGCTTCCAGAAGAGAGAAAAAAAAACCCAAAACACCCAAACAGAAAGTAGCATATGCCTCAAAGCATTAAGACGTTTTGTTATGGATCACTTTGTGGATGTTCTTACCCTGAAAATCAGGACAATTGGAGAACTTGGCTTCCTGGTGCTAAATGTGTAAAGCTATGCAGTGGGAATGCCTCCTGTGATGCATCAGCCAGACCATTCTCAGACACTCTGAGCTGGGAACCCCATCTTCATGAGGTACATGAGCCCAAATTCTCACAAAACCCTACGATTTCTATCCATCAGACTTGTGGATCTGCTTACAACTGCCTCAAAGGCAATTTGTGCTTCCTGGAAACACATCCAGCACTTTCAAATAAAGCACACAAAATAAGTTAATTGGGCAGAAAGTTATAGGTTCTCAGAGGTAATCTGTTAGTTTACTGGAGGAGTGTTTGGTAGCTGTCTGGCAAGCCAGAGAGGCCCTGGTGATGTGCAGCCTGAGTGACAGAGTTTAGTTTGACTTAGCAAAACAGTGCAACCTACAGACACTGAAGGGTTGATAGTAGAGTTGTGGGGTTTGATCCCTTTACATTCTTTCCTAAAAGATTATCTTTCCCATGGATTGAAACTTCAGGTACAGTAGGATGAATTTACCAGAGTGACTCTGACATGGTTTTCTTATAAGTAATTTCTTCCCTGTCTATAGAGTAAACCATTATCTTCTACATAGAACAGGCTGAAAGACTTCAAAGGAACTCTTTTCCAACAGATAACTCAGTTTCTGTAAGATGACATTGCAAAAAATGATGGGTTTTGCATCAAATAATTTTCAAAAAAAGGAAAACATTCAGATGAGCCTAATTTCCTCTTTCAAAATAGACTATTTGGTTTGCATGTTTTGAAGACTTTTTCTTGTCTGGATAAATATTTTATACATATTAGAAACTAAAAGAGATTTTTCAAAACAATATGACAAGAAGCTTTGATCCCAAACATTATTTTCCCGATAATTTTAAGAATTTTTAGCTTATGTAGCGATGTCAAATTTCCCAATTTTAAAATACTCTGAGAATGATAACTTCTGATCTCATGATAATTATATTTCTCTATTGGGAACAGCAGTTTGGATGACATAAATCTCACAAACTCGATCACATCTGTTTTATGGTTGAAGGCAATGGAAGTGACTTCTTGTTCTTGCTAAGGGACAGACATGAGCTCTCAGGCACACTCCTCACCTCCTTCCCCATTCTACAAGGATCTCAGGGCAAACTCACTCCTATTCTTGCCACCTCAGCTCAGTGGCTAGCAGAGAGAGAATGAGTCAGGGTCCAAGTGCCCCTGATAACAAAGGGTGCAACAGCAGAATGAGACACAGAACCTGCAAATCCATGAAGAGGGGCCCAAAATCATAGAATCATTGAATGGTCTGGGTTGGAAAGGACCCCAAGGATCATAGAGCTCCAACCCCCCTGCCACAGGCAAGGCCACCAGCTCTGAGGCCTGGATCACACAAGGTTGCCCAGGGCCCCATCCAACCTGGCCATGAACACCTCCAGGGACGGGGCATCCACCACCTCTCTGCACAGCCCCTTCCAGCACCTCACCACTCTCTCTGTAAAAAACTTCCCCCTAATATCTAATCTAAACCTTCCCTCCTTTAGCTTTAATCCATTCTCCTTGTCCTACCATTATCTACCCTTTTAAAAGTTGATCCCCCTCCTATTTATAAGCTCCCTCCAGGTACTGGAAGGCTGCAATGAGGTCCCCCTGCAGCCTTCTCGTCTCTAGGCTGAACAAGCCCAGCTCCCTCATCCTCTCTTTGTAGGGCAGGTGCTCCAGCCCTCTAATTACCTTTGTGGCCCTCCTCTGAACCCTCTCCAACAGTTCCACATCTTTCTTGTATGGGGGACCCCAGATCTGGACACAGTTCTCTGGATGGGGCCTCATGAGGGCAGAGTAGGAGCCCAGGATACCATTGGCCTTCCGAGCTGCAAGAGCACGCTGCTGGCTCATGCTGTTTCTCATCCACCATGACACCCAGGTCCTTCTCAGCAGGGCTACTCTCAAGGAGCTATTCTCCCAGTCTGTATGTATGTCTGGCCCAAGTGCAACACCTTACACTTTGCTGTGTTGAACCTCATTAGGTTCACCTGGGCCCACCTTTCCAGCCTGTCAAGATCCCTCTGGATGGCTTCCTTTCCTTCTGTTGTGTCAACCACACCACTCAGCTTGATGTCATCAGCAAACTTGCTGAGAGTGCACTCAATTCCATCATCAATGTCATTGATAAAGATTTTAAAGAGCACCAGTCCCAAGACAGATCCCTGGGGGACACTGAGAAAATTAACGTTTAAAAATACCAACCTGACTTCTAACACCTTTTCAGATCTACTTAATACTGGATTGCTAGACACCTACACACAGAATAACAAGGGTCCATGCAACATTCAATTTGAGAACCTTGGCTGAATAAAAGAATTACTACAAAAACCCCCTGCCTACTTAAACACAAGTTTTGTAAAATTGTAGCTTACAAAAATAATGGCTGAAACCTTCCCAAATGTTGAATCAAGATGTCCATAAGGAAATAGGCCATGCTTCTCCTTATGCCCCTCTGGATATCCCCTTACATTTTTTCAGAGACTGATTGCATGTATCTGTGAGGGCCTTTCATTTTGCTAACTCCACCAACCATGGTCCATGTCAGAGCAGCCCGATGTAGGAGCTTGCTAAGTGCCTCACGTGCTTCTTCAACAGGGCTGAATACCGTCAACTGTCCTGTCCAAACCCAAACTAACATACCCCAAACTCCTTCTCTGCCCCAAACAAGAGGAGGCTGCGGGGGCCCTTCATGGGAGCTGGTAGAGCAAGACCTACTCAGCCTGTCCTGAGAGGGACCCTGGAGATCCTGTCCACTGCTGTGCTATGTTTCAGCTCTTGGTGTAGCTGACAACCAGGCAGGTTTTTAATCAAACACTGTATAGTCCAGAAGGCATTTTTGCCCTATTCCTAAAGTTTCAGTCCATGACGACATGGGTTCTGAATGGTACAGCCACTGACTTAATGATAACCACTCAAATCTTTTGTGACTTGTTGGTTTAGGGTTTAAGATTTTCTAGAGTTGAAGTCATCAGGAAGACATGTGCCCCGTGGATAATTCATACTCACCACACAGAAATCTCATAACTGGTCAGTTCAATCCTATACAAAAATCACTAATTTTTAAGTTCCTTTACTTAATTAAAACACTGTCCTTGAAAAGCATCAGGGTGCATTTTTTGTGATATATATGGGCAGAAACCTCTTACTTTCTGAAATACATTCCCAGGTACTAAGAGGCCAAACGTAACAAGAACTAGCAGAAGAAGGAAAGACAAATTCAAACAAAAATATAACTTATTTTCTTTAAAACAAAACCCAGGATGACTAATTATTTAAACAAATCATCACATAAACTGGGGGATTATCAATCTGCTCACATGTATAATCAAGATCAGATGTCTTTCTGGAATATATAATCCAACTAAAGGTAAATATTTTGGATCAGTTATAAAATAATGAGAATAAACAGTTTGGCCAGTATTATAGGGGAAAGGTAGGGTAATTTGAGAGTCTCTTCTACCCTCAAAAAACCTCTGTCTTTTATTTGCATACTTTTAATTTTGTGAACAAAAAGGAGTTTAACCAAAACTTAGGTACAAGCCACTACTTACAAACAATACTGCACAATAAATAGATAAAATGCCCCACTCAAATGTAACCAAGTAAAAATACAAGGGAGTGTTTCATCTCCTTTGGCTTTATGAGTAGAGTTATTTGCTTCATACTTGTTGCTCTTAGGTTTGGTAATATGGCAAATATATGTGATAGAAAGTAGCATTTTGTTCTCTGTCATAGCTTGCCACTGAGAAAGTCAATCCAAACTGACTCCTAACTGGAAATGGGTGGCTGTTCATTAGTGCTTCGATGCTGGCATTTTTATTCTTGTTACATGTTTGTTGATATCTGGGGAGTCCTAGCTTCCAGAACCACAGAGTTTTACCATAAATCCCACAAATTCACTCTAAGGAGAGTTCCCAGCCACCAGAGAGGTCTGACAACTTGACCTAAAGCCTGAAAATGCCAGGCAGCAAACATTGCTTCGATTTTAAGCTGGTCTGATGCTTCTTTTTTCCCTGCATTATTTACATTTTTCTAACCCCAAGCATGTACAATACTGCACGTTGTGCTTCCTAATGGTGTCTTGGTTTAGGACGATTGCTGACTCTTCAAGTGGGGAAAAATGTAACAGATCTTCTCCGGGCAAGCAAAAGGTAGCTTGGAGCAACGATGAGCAAAGGGTAAATGCTTGCCCTTATATGTCCAGGCTGTTTATGGAGAAGCAAACAGAAAAGCTGAGGCATGTGGCAGGAACCAAACCCATCCTGGCTCGGAGAAATGCATGCCGGAGCCTGCAACGGGCTCCTCCTGCAAAGGGCCCCATGTGTTTTGTTCCCTCTGCAGAGGTGGCTGCATTGCAGGGGCTGAAACAGCCCCCCGCCACCCCTTCTAGGAGTGGCCCAGGAGAAGCGGGCAGCCACGGGCACACTGTCCCTGCAACTGCTTCCCCCCTTCCTTGCTGGACACCAACACAGCAGGGTGGCCCCAGAAACAGCTTCCAAATCCTGCTTCCTAGAGGTGACAGCTGGGCAGTCAGGGGCATGTTTGCCCAGCTGATAATCGCCTTCACAGACACAATGTGGTTCTATAAACAAGGCACACATCCGTCAGGCTGCTGGTGGCAGTGAGACATTTCCTATTCTGCCTTCCACGGAGTTGAGATTTTTTTATTTATATATATATATATTATATATATGTGTGTGTTGCTAATTGGATAGCAATACAAAAAAGAAATACTAGCTTGTGACTCAAGCTGTGCTAGCCCTCCTTGATACGCAACAGGAGCCCAGAGCATCTAAACCTCTATCACTCGTCCAACAGCCAGCATAGCCTCTTAGTCATAGTGACTAATTGTATCTTCAACCGTAGGATTTTTTATTTTTTTTTTCCTAATGCATCTGAGCTGTTATCCCAGGCTAAACCCATCCTGGATCTGATGAGTGCTGCAATCCAGCCACACGCTGCTAATCCCCCAAGGAGAAGTGTCTCTGTGAGTGTTTAAGAGGATTCCTCTCGCTAACATCTAACACGAGCAACTGAGGTGATTTTAGGGAGCTTTACAATTCTCTTCCCCTGGGATACAGCAGGGACAGCCTGTGCAGGATGAATCAATGCCATACGTCAACCACTGTTTGTATATGTTTCAGTGTATCCAGGCAAAGTCTTTTAACTTTCCATCCTAGAGCCCGAGCAGTACTTTCCTGAATGTCAGCCAGGAAAATTTTGTAGATTTGGCAGCAGGACTGTGGGAAGTCTGGTTGAAGACCAGCCCAGAGTACTGGAGCAGAGGCTTTATATAAAGAGAGAGAATCCAAACACCTTCCTTTGTTTCGCGCTACAAACGAATACAAATGGAGCTCTGAGATTGCAATCAGGCCCTATTGTATAAGCACAGGCCTTTCCATTACTCCATTACAGCTTTTTGGCATGTAGAACTTCATTATTTTTCAGCTGGAAAACTAATTAGAACGAATTCTTTTTTATTTATCAGAGTGTTAATGCTTCAGTTCTTGAGTCCTCCACTGGCTTCCAGCCATTTAATTTTGGTCCCTGGGGCAAAGCCTGACAAATTAAGATAAAGCCATTACTTAACGTTCCCCTCCTGCGAGAAAACAAGAAGTATTTCCTGTTCTTATTAATTGCATTAAGCCAATTTCCACGGTAAAACTGCAGCGTGATCTGAGCCGCTGCACCCAGCATCTCTCCCCACCTGTAGTCCCCGCTCAGCAGAGGAGGCAGGAAGAGCTGCCAGGCTTCAGCCAGGCTGTCAGCATCGCTAAGAAAATCACGGGGTAAATGGAGGTTTTGCTTAGGTGCTTGGCCTTTGCCACCAGGGAGTGGACCCTCCCCAGGTCCTCTAAGGTATTTTTGATTTGAGAGGTGTATTATGTAGCGCTGTGCTTTACCTCCAAGGAGAAACCCGGGGATCCCATCCATGCCAAGCAGGTTAGTCAGAGCTGTGGTATGAGCACTGCCCAGTTCAAGAGCATTGAAAGCAGCCAAAAATCTGCCTTCGCCCCCACCCCCCGCCCTGCCAAATGTGGAGATCACAAAAGTTCACGCACTTGTCAAGCCCTGTGTTGATTTAACCGATATCGTTTCTCCATCCTCCCCAGCTGCGCAGCCTGGTGCAACAGGTAACAAACACCCTTTCCCATGGCAACGCGAATTAATGCCCTCGCAGCAAGGGGAATGGGAGGGTTCCAGTGAGGAAACCAGCCAGCTGAGCCACAGCTTGGGAAAAAAGCCAGGATGACGCAAAAAGTTTAGAGGGGAAGCAGCAAAACCAACAGAAAGGAAAGGCAGCGACGTGCCTGTGGTTGTAAGGGGACAAACAGGCAGCAGCGTTGCTGTGTTTCCCTCCTGGTTTGGTGTCCCTGACACAAACCCTGTGCCCCTTGGCCACCAGAGCTCTGCCTAGCGTCGCTTTCCTCCTCAATGCTCTCTTTATGATATTCTTGCATTTAAACAAAGCTGACACCACTGAAACCCAGCTCAATGGCAGAAGTTCCCTCAAATATTTTCCTAAAAGCTGGCTTGTTTAGGGAAAGACTTGGCTAAACAAGGAGACAGCGTGCTGGGTGCTGTTGAACTCCTATTTGTTGCCATGTTTGGGGCTGAGAGCAGACGCTGTAAAATGCCTGTCCAGCCCCAGGCAACACCACATTGGCCCAGCTGTGCCAGTGCCCCAGGGGGGTGAATTTGCTCTTCAAGTCCCTCCAGGCTTGGTACACCCTTCTTTGCCAGGAGCATTGGTGTAACCCCTCGCTCAGAGCCAGGAGTAGCTTGCACAAGGACTAGCAAACCTCCCCTGTGCCAACACATGCCCAGGCCAGCACCTTTGTCCCCTGTAGTGCAGAGCTGTGCCGCACAGCCTCCTCCATCATATGTCTGTCAGAGTGAGCTCCTGCTTCGGGGCAGGGGCTGAGCCCTGTCCTGCCACTGCTGCCCAGAGAGGGCAGGGAAACACAGCCCCAGGTACCACCAGCCAGTGCTGCCCCACAGCTTGTCCATGTCACCATCGAGGCCATCAGGTCCCCCAGTGCTGCAATCAGGAGGGCAAGGTAGGAGGAGATGTCTGTTTCTTATCATCTTGAATTAGAACTGTGCTGGAAGCCCCCTGCTCCCTCCTTACTGGGGCAGGCACAAACAGAAACATCCTTGAGGGCAGATGTTTGGGAAGGAAACAAAGCACACTGCTGCTGCTAAGCTGCGCTAGCCAAGGCAGTAGCCAAGCAAGGCATAGAGAAAACAAACCCGATTTAACAAAACCTTCACAAACTCCAAATGAACAGCAATATGCCCCTTGTTTACCTTACTTCTCAAAGCTGGAGAGGACTGAAAAGAAAAGCTGGAGAAGAGCTGTTTACAAGGGCATGTAGTGACAAGGGGTAATGGCTTTAAGCTGAAAGAGGGCAGGTTTAGATTAGACATTAGGAAAAAATTCTTCCCTGTGAAGGTGGTGAGGCCCTGGCACAGGTTGCCCAAAGATACTGCGTCTGCCCCCTCCCTGGCAGTGTTCAAGGCCACATTGGATGGGGCTTTGGGCAAGCTGGTGTAGTGGAGGGGGTCCCTGCCCATGGTGGGGCGTTGGAACTATATGATCTTTGAGGTCCCTTCCAACCCAAGCCACTCTGTGACTATGAAAATCATGTTTTCTTTTCTTATATTATTTCAAAGATTGTTGTTCATTAAAAAAAAGTAAGGATTTGAAGATGTCCTTTCAAGTATTCTTTTAAAACACCAGCATTTTAGGGGGGAGTTAGTATTTTGTGTTTCTGGCCTTGTACAGAATTTATTGCACATGCTCAGTTTTTCTAATCTCAGCACAAATCTGTGATGGGTCATCTTGTCCTGCCACCTATTACTAAATTCCATTTGGCTGAACTGTACTGAGCACACATGTTGTTAAAGCAGCAGGCAAGGTTTTGAAAATTGCAAAAATGCAGCCTGATACCATTTGGGATGATTCAATGAATTAAAATCTAGAAGTGAGCAACAGGGAGAGTCTGGAACCCATTTCTTTCCAAAGGACTTCAGATATGTTGTTACCATTATGGAAAAAGTCATAACAGCTATTGCTATGTGGCAAACATGACTTAAATCAACATGATTTGAGTACTCCTTTCCACTAGCCATTCTGAGAATCGCATTAAAAATTTGTTATCTTCTTTAAATGTTTTTGAGGAAAATGTGGATGGCCAGTTTGGCCAACAGCTTAAGCAGATGCAGTTTCTGTGCACTTTTAAGTCAATAGGGAATTTGATACCTCTTTATTTTTTCACATGAAAGCTTTAAAAACCCAGCTGTGGCTGTTGCCCAGATAAGGTCAAGAGAAAATCCATGTTCTCCTTATGTTAAAGAATTTTTAAACTCATTTGTATTCAGAAATCTTTCTGCTTGCCTAGTGTGAAGGAGAGACTTGAATTTAGTCAAAGAATAAGATGTAGGATGTACTTTTTGAAATCCCTAAGAAAATCACTAATTGACTGTGTTACAAACCCCTGACAAATCCCATTTCCCATGGTCAATAGAGTTTTATTGGAACTTGATCTGGAGTTTCTCCCCTGACTCTTCACCCTCTCAATGTTCTGTACCCAGCTGTACCATAAAGGGATCACTCTCCCGGGCCTGGGTGTGAGAGCTGTGGGTTAACTGAGATCCCATTGCTTAAATGCTCTGGATGTGAAGACAAGGTAGAAAGCAGTGTCCCAACCATGGAGAAATGATAAATGAAAGATTGGTAACAAGGAAGTAGGTGAGGAAGAGAATTGCACTGCAGTGGGCAGTAGCAGGGCAGGACATGGAAAATAAATCACAGAATTGTAGGGGGTGGAAGGGACCTCCAGAGATAATCGGGTCCAACCCCCTTCCAAAGCAGGTTCCTTAGGACAGATCGCACAGATTGGCATCCAGATGGGTCTTGAATATCTCCAGAGGAGACTCCACCACCTCCCTGGGCAGCCTGTCCCAGGGCTCTGTCACCCTCACTGTGTAAAAGTTCTTCTGCATATTGGTGTGGAACTTCCTGTGTTCCAACTTGTGGCCATTGCCCCTTGTCCTGTCTCCACAGACCACTGAAAAGAGGCTGGTCATTTCCCACTGTGTCCCTCTTAGTCTTCTTTTCTCTAGGCTGAACAGCCCCAGTTCATTCAGCCTTTCCTCGTAGAGGAGATGCTCCAGGCCTCTAATCATCTTTGTAGCCCTCCACTGGACTTTTTCCAGGAGATCCCTGTCTTTTTTATACCAGGGAACCCAGAACTGGACACAAAATGACAAAGGAGGGGCATGAGCTGCCAAGAAGAAGAGTCCTGAGCCTATTAACCAGGGAAATCATCTAGAGTGTAGGAAATAAGGAAGAACTGATCTCTGGTCCTTATGGTTTGTCGCACACTGTGTTGCACAGATTGTTACTTCTCTTCCTGCCCCCCCTGCCTGAGGTACGGTAACAGAGTTTCAAGAAGAAAGATACAAGTGCACTCCTGCTTTCTCTCCCCATGCCCCCATCTCGCCTAACAGATGGGTTGGCAGTAAGGATGCTCCCCTGGGAGTACTCAGCACAGCGATACCATTAGGTATCTCTCTCTCCATGATTACTAATTACTCAGTCGTTGAGACAGACACCAAGCTGTTTTGCATTTGCACAGAAAGCCCCTGGGGAACTTTGGAGTAAAAAAAAAAAACCAAATCAGCACTGGGTAGTGTTCAGGCATCCAGAGTTTAGGCAGCTGAGCAGGGGAATTTAAAATCTGTTTCCCACTTACATATCTACAGTCCATGTCAGAGATTTCCTGTAACCTCTCCAAACTTCCAAGTGCTTCACTTTGCACTGCTAGGTAATATTTCATTAACTGAGGTTTTTTTATATGATGTTTTTAGGAAACCATGTCATTTTAAGCCAAGTTGATTAAAGACATGTATTACCAACACTGACATTATTTTGCTTCTATTTGCAGTTTTGATAAGAGGAAAGGCAGGCTCTGTTGAACTGCTAAAAAGACAATAGCTTTTCTGCCATCAAACTGCCACCCATAGCCACCGCTAAGTACATTTCCAAAGGGTTTCTACTCTATATGAAGACTAGCAAAACAAAGGATTGAAAATTTTGCTGAGCACATCCAAAGTCACGGGGGAACTGGAGAAGAGTCAGCGCCTCTGTTTTGCAATCTTGGGAAACCTTATAGCCCTGAGGGACACAATCTTCAATGGGATCCAGCATTTTATCTTATGATCAGATGTTCAAATGAATCACTTTGTCTGAATCACTGCTGGCCATAAGGATTAGGAGAAAAAAAAATAGGCTGAGAGTATGTCTACAATGCAGGAAGAAGGCATGATGGAGACACATGCCAGCTTGATCCAGTTTTCATGTGCAACATAGCAGGAAAAACAAAGCAGCCTGGGATGCTGGAAAGTTGTTTAAACACGTTAACCTCCACACAGCCTGGTGTTCTCTGCTGTGGTTAACTGCATTTGGGTTTTGTGTGGAAAGCACACCTAATGAGCTTTTGCACTCAGCCTCTCTTTCCTCCTTGCTGGGGAAACGTGAACATGTGTGGTGTTAGAAGTGGACAATCACACTGTAAATTGCACTGCAGGTTAAAAAAGCCCAAAAAACCAACACACACACACCCCCTTCCCTCAGATAAAATTAATAGGCAGGGCTGAAATGCAGTATTTATCTGAAAATGTTAACTTACAGGAAAAGACAACTAAGGTCAAGATGTATGATTTATTGTTAAATAGTTTGTGGCCTACAGAAAAATGCACAGATGAAAAGATAAAGACATAAAATATGACACTGTCAAGTTCACTTTCTGAATTCATTTTATTCTATTACTTTTTCCCCACAGGTTAAAATGAGGGGTCTTGTGAGTGTTTTAGAAACCGTAGAAATTATCTGATGACACAAACCAAAGCTTCAAAGAAATTTTCTCAAATATGCAGTGTTTTCCCTCATGACCCTTCTTTCTTTATATATCAGTGTTGTGGTTTTATCTGGCAAGGTTCTGGTGGTCAAACCGCCACAAGCAGATGCTTGTTTCTTCTGACTTTACTGAGGGGCACTTAACACTCAGCAGGATCCTCACCGGTGGCCCTGCAGTCCAATGGCTTCTCTTCACCCACAGAACAACTGCACTGTGAGAAGGTGGGTTAAGCACCTTGCTGGACCTGACACTTTGCTTCGTGAGCAGTACAGGGTTCCCCCCTTCACAAAGCCCACTGTAGTGTTATATCCACCTGCTACATAAAACCACACTGCCCCTGCTTCCTGAATGGGATACTTAGTCCAGATTTCCTATTTTTTAAAAGGTGTAGGAGAAAACATGCAGAGGAATGCACCTATATGATCCCAGTCATAGAGAATGACTTACTCCATGTCAGGAGTAAGGACAATTAAATGGACAAGCATAATTTGGCCTAAGAACAGAGAATGTTGGTGGAGATTTGATAAAAGTCCCTGAAGTCACCAGTAGTGAAGAGGATGAAAATGCTGCTGTAAAATGCTATGAAAATCCTACTGTAGCTACAAGCTGCAGGAACTGGAGCAAGCATCTGAAGCAATTCAGAGCATGAACTGACAAAAGCTGAAAGCATCTGGGCTCTCTCCAACTTCTAAACCCAAGGCTGTACCTGCAGCCACAGGATCTAAATTCTTCAGTGGTGAATACCTCCTGCTGGAAAATCCCCAGTACAGAAATGGAAACTAGTACATAGACACAGGCAGAGGGGCATACCAGTAGAGGAACGATAAGTACTCATAACTGGATTTGAAAATATTCCTTCCTGCATTTTTTCCAGATGCACAGAGAGCATCAGGGAGCCAGGGTGATTCTCTTCCCTGGAACAAACCATCTGACGGCTTCTACTGTACATTGCAGTGGTGTGCGTGCCGTTGTTATCACTGAACCCTGGGTGTTTCCTCAAGAATGATGTTTACTGTCTTGTTCATAGCAAGTGTCTCTGCTTACAAAGAATTCTGGGGAAAAAAAAATCACAGTAAAAAGTGAGTAGAGGTTTTTTCTGTGTGTGCTTAATATAATCACGGAGTGCTGAGGAGGGGAAACAAATAGAAAACTTTGGCTTTTGTAACTTCAGTGTTACGGATAAAATTAATGACTGTGGAAAACCAAGGGATTTAAAAGGGGGTCTTTAACCTTAGCTGAAATACCAGGAAGTAGCAGAGAATAGTTGTAGTAACTATTCCTTAGGCTCACCCTGGTGTTGTTTTCTCAACAGTTGATTTAGGCAAACAGTGCTGTATGATTATTGAATTAGGAATAAGCACACCCAGCAAGAGCTTACCACCCCAGAAATGACAAATTAGACTGCATCTTCTTCAAAACACATAATAGTGGGTCCTCTGTTAAGCTTATAATTAATGAGTAATATTCATGGATCACCCAGGTGCTATAAACTCGCTCAAAGCCAGTCTCTGTTTGCAAACTGTAAACCCATGAGGTTCTGGCACAAGTCACTTTCTCTCTAAACCAACCCAATATTTGCTTGAAAAGACTCCACCAAGGAAAATCTCCTCTCCCTCTGGGCTCCCTGTAACAGCTGTGTGCAGGCAGGGGTCTGCCCAGGACACCGACTTTCTAGGGAAAGCTCCAGCTAAACACTCTCTGCAAAACTAAAGGGAGACTGGGAGGTCCCTCGAAGGGCAACTGCGACCAGCAGCTGCTCTGAACACACCAATGTGACTTCAACAAAAGTCAGCTGCTGCCGTCACCCCTCCAACAGCCTCGGGAGTCCGGACACCACCTCCACCACCCATGCAGAGGAGACCTGAGCAGCAAGACACAATTACAAATAACCATGTGTACTTAAAAGGTAGAAAAAGTGCAAAACATTAGAAAAAGCACGTAGAAGATTAATATTTTCCAGTGATGGGTAAAATGATTGCAATGTATGAAGCCCATGAATCATGTTGAGATCTTCAGTCAGATGGATAAAATATTTTTATTATACCATGTAAGTTATTACTGCATTGCATTTGGAATGGCTTTGTAATTTCCTGCCTCATGCTACCCTTAGGCCCCTTCCATATTACTGCTTTCAAATGATCTTTTTTGTTTTGTTTTGTTGAATATATATATATATATGTTTTGAATTATTTTTTCATCTGATGTATCATCACACGGTTCTTCAGATTGAATCTTATTTGTTATTTCCTGTCCACATTTCTACAGTTCGGAGTTTATTGCTTTGTAAAGCCAGAAAAAAAGAAAAGATAAAATATAAACCATCGTGTAAGGATGTTTATGCCATGTGTTTGTGTCTGAAAACACATAGCCCTTCCTACAAGCACAGTCTAAAAAATCTTTGCAAGGTTTCACAAATTCACAATCAAGCACACAATCTGTCTGCTCAGATTTAAAAAAGAACAATAAGAATTCAAATTTAATAATCATATGTTGCTGTCTAATCCCCCCTTGGAATCACAAGGCATACTCATGCCAAAAGAAGGTGGGTAAAATCCAGCTCTACCAGGCTGAGAGATGGAGAATTTCAAGGTCAACAGCACTGCAGGACAATTCTCCTAGCACTGCAGTTTCCTCCTTGAAAAATGAAATTGAACTGCCTCAGAGCACCAACACGAAGCTACAGAGATACGAACTGTTTTGAAACCCAGCAGGTGAGGGTGAGAAACCCCTCAGGAGGAAGGTCAGGCAGAGCAACCAGGCATGGAGCAGGCAAGCACCCCAGAACCAACAAGTGGACTGACGGAGCCCCTCAGCCACCAGCTTTCCTCACCCTCACAAGCCCAACTGCCCCTGCGCGACCACAGAGCCTGGCCTGAACTAAAGACTCTGCAGTCAGAGCTCCCGAGGTTTCACCCACTGTGGTTCCCTAAGATGGGGGACACATGGCAATTATCGCTCAGAAAAAGCAAAAGCTTCCTTACTTCTACATGCAATACCTTTACCCAGACATCAAAGAGGTTGTACACAACCAAACCTAACAACAAGCCTTGTGGGAAACTCGCAGCTTGGCATGTCACTGTCCTGAGCTCCTTCCTTCTGTCATTTTGCAGTTTAAATACTTCTGCCAGTGAAGAAAAGAAAAAAGAAAATGCTCAAGTCCCCAGAAATAGGATTTTTGTTATTTTCTCTGCAAGCTGTATTTTTAGCTGGTTGGTTACAACTTTTTATAGGGCTTTAAAAATGTATAGTTAGCCTTTCTAAAATGGATGTCATTTGCAAGCAGATGGGTAAACAGTATTTTAAAGCAGAAATTTGATTAAAACTCTTCAGGGGTTCTTAAACTGACTGTCACACCCTTCTGTTTGTGAAAGAGATGACAAGAGCTATATAGCAAACTGCCTTCAGGCCTGTTTATCAGTCACTTTAAGTTAACTGAGGGTGGAACAAGCTGTGTTTCCTTTCTCTGTTTTCTGATTGCTTTGTTTTCATCAATCCAACAATTAATTTTGCTTTCAAAGCCACAGGTTCCCTAATGAATCGTACTAATTTAGTAGCGTCACAAAGAAGAAGATGTTCTAAAATCTCTAACTGGCTGTCCTGGGAATCACAGCAGCAGTTTAACAAGCCTCAGTTTTCTCTTTACTAATCTAAAATAAGACTTGGCACATAGTATTTGCCAGCTGTTGTACATTTACCATCTTAACTACATTTTTTTAATGTCAATGAAGCACCATGAAGGACCCACTCCTAGCCTTATTTGGATTAAACTCTACACCATGACATATCAGATCTTTTTTTTTATTTTCATTTGCATGTCTTTTTGCTTTGTTCACTTATTTTTATTGGACCCAGATATCAGCTGTGTCCTGTATTCCTTTAATTAGGGCCCAAATCATTATAAGCCTGGAAAGTTAAGATTTAGTCCTCCTACGGTGGGAGAAACTTTAGAATATTTGCAAGTCAAAATGCTGATGTGAGATTCCCTCTCCGCCCCAAAGGAATTGCAAATCTTGTTTGCAATTAAGTGCCACAACTCACGGAGTGTAAACCCTGCCACGGACCACAGCTCCAGGATTTCTCAACTAGACATTATTTGGCTGTGGATGGGAAACTCACAGCTGCACATCAGTAACATTTTAGCCACAAACAATTTAACTGGGTTAAATCTCAGCCCTTTCAGTGAGCTTATATCATGTTTCTCTGCACATTTTCTTCCCCTGAAGACCCTCACCAAAGAACAACAGTGGCCACCAACAGCGGACCAACAGTGTAGTAGCAGCAGCACAGAAACCCCCCACCTGCTCAAGGGCTGGGTGTCTGATCACTCCCAGGCTGCAACATGCTGTGCCACCACCATCGTTTGATGTCAGGATCCTGCTTCTGCCAGGAGAAGCTTGACTTCACACCTCTATCCCATCACTTAGCCTGGCACAGTCTGCAGGAGGAGCTCAGGGCAACAACGTGTGTCCCTGCTGAGTCCCCTGGGATTGCTCCTTCCCTGCCAGCAGCTCCCCAGTGCTGCACAACTGCTGTCACTGTGCAAGGGGACCTCAGCGTCCGTTTGCCTCACTTTTGCCCATACCACATTTGTTAGAAATGCCTAAAGCAGTGAACCGCCAGGCCTCTACAACTGTGAACATGCTGATCTCACACCACAGAACAAGGGGAAGTCTCATAAGCATAACAGCCACGCAGGTCTAACCAGGAGTACCAAAGCCCACCAAAACAGCAGGTTTTGAGATTCCAGGTTTAGCATTTTGAATGAAACTCTCTCCATTGGTAATGACACCAGAGAAAACAAGCGTGTTCTCTTAGCTCAGTGCAGATCCCAAACCAGCCTACTTGTTCACAGAGCTAAGGACTCAGAAGTACAGGATTCAGAGGACATCTTCCACTGCTGTGGCCTTTGGCAAACTTTACCATTCTATGTTCCTCATTTCCACTCTATGAATACAAGACTGTCTTGTGGGATTGCAACTGTAAATATACTGGTCAAGTAGTTAACCTCTCCAGGTCACTGATGAATATTCATTCACAGTGGAAGATCTGATAAGAGCACTGTGCCTTTTTCAGGAAGGTGACACCAGCCAGTGTACGTATGTCTATCATCCAAATAGCTTGGTAGTGAGACTCAGCAGACTGTCTTTTTCTTTGTGGCTGCTATAGAAAATGAACTGTCGGTATTTATTCCATACTTTGTTTACTGCTCTCAAAGCACAGCAGGAAGAAAATCTGTGTGCTGCTGTAGCGATGTAGCCTGGGGTCAAGGCCAAGATGATCTGGTCAAAGACAGGCTCCTTTTCTTTCCCTTCTAGTATTTGGGCCTGACAAAATATAGACAGAAACTATTGATCTGCCAGTGATCAAGAGAAGCCTTCAAAAAAATCCTAAACGTGCTTGCCGTTGGCTTTGTGGTAACAGACATGGGGGAAATCCTCAGTCACTGGTTATCTGAGGGCATCATGCATATATTTACTTTTTGTTTTTGTCATTGCCATGGTTTAGCCCAGCTGGCAGCTAAAACAACCACACAGCTCACAACCCACACCCCAGTAGGATGGGGGAAGAGAACTTGGGGCGGTGGGGGGGGTAAGTAAAACTCATGGGTTGAGGTAAAGACAGTTAAATATGACAGAAAAGGAAAATTATGATGATGATATACAAAACAAGCTCACCACCCACAGACCACTGATGTCCAGATAGTTCCCAAGCAGTGGTCCTAGTGCCTTGGTCAGTTTACCTCAAGTTATATGCTGAGCATGACATCATATGGAATGGAATATCCCTTTGGTATGGCTGCCCCAGACATTTTCCCTCCCAGCTTCTTGTTGGTGGAGCAGAATGAGAAACCTAAAAGTCCTTGGCTTGCTGTAAACATCACCTAGTAACAACCAAAATACCAGCATATTATCAACATAATTCTCAACCTAATTCCAAAACACAGCACTATACCACCTGCGAGAGGGGAAATTATCCCAGCTGAAACCAGGACAGACACGTACCTGCTACAGGCAACTTGAATGGTGCCATTCTCTGTCTACACTGACAGTGAACAAGGTATACAGCATGTTCAGGTGACATTTTAGGCTATTTGGCGAAAACATTTGGTGTGCCTGCCAACACAGAGAGCACTGCTGACCACAGAGTCAAGTGTCAGGCTTACATGCTATCGATGTAGCAATAGGAAAAATCTTTTCTTCCATGGAAATCGCCATTAACTTTTTTGTTTATTTTAACCTTGTTAGAATAATTTATTGTCAAGATCATTTTGAAATCTTGCATTGTAAACTCAGAGTCTTCTAGTATCTGTAGGACATGTGGAAGCCATACTCTATAGCATTATAATTACTGCAAGAATTGTTCAGCGTTAGTCATCTGTATGAGTATTGATCGATAATAGCAATATTCTCCAGTTATTTTATATTGACCTATTTCTAAGGTGAATTAAGGGATCTAAGTCAGTGTGGGAATTTACAGTCTTTTCTTGTATACTGGACGACATGGTAACTAGATAGAGAACAAAATGTCTGAAACTCCCCATAAATATAGACTGCAACGGCAATAAGAGCGAGCTGTTAGTGTTAGAAGTCCAAACTCCAGTATATCTGTCATTTTGTTTACACAGCCTGGAAACCAGAGCACAAAGGAAGATTAAGAGTTTTAAAAGCTCTTGGAATGGAAGACTAGTTTGAGAGATGCCACCTAAACAGTCTGACACAGACAAGCTGTGTGGAGGGAATTCAGTCCTCTGGATCAAGGAAAGGTAAGCGCAGATGAGGAGATATGCAAGTTTTTAAGATTAACTTTTTCTGATATGTTTTTGTTCTAAACAGGGCAGGGTTTGTGGGAAGAGATAACATCTTGAATAAGTAATTTGTTTATTAAGTGCTTTTACAACGCACCCAAACTTTATTCTACTGAAAGGTATCTGCATTTTTCTTCTACCCTTGGAACATCACGGCTACAGCGACACTGCACTAAATACTTCCCTTAAAGAAAAGGCAAAACAATTTCACAGGATACTTGGTCACACATCTGTGTCATCCTATGCCCCAGAGAGGCTGGAATCCTCTGCACACAGAGGGCACCTTCAAGAGGACAAGGAGGCCTCCGAGCCACTTCCAGACCATAGGAAACAGAGTTTTCTTTCATTTTAAGTAAGACCAGCTGCTGTTTAAGTGAAGAAGGGAGCATGGCCTTTGTGATTTAAATGGAACTGGTTTGGAAACTCTTCTCAGTGAAAAACGCTACTTTCTTTGCTACAGCTAAAGCATATGTTACGCACGTATAACTGAAAAGAGCTCTTCTTAACATATCTCGTAGTTCATTAGAAGAAGTCATTACAAATAAAAGCTATGTCAACAAGAAGCATTGTGTACAGATGAAACACTACAGGCTGTGGTATGGGGTAGACTCACAGGCTGGGTCAAACACAAGCGTGTTGGCATTTACATCTGTCCCATGACACCAGTCCCATGTTCACGACCTGCCCGGTGTCACACAGCAGGGATTTTTTGACAAGTCAGTTCTTAGGCAGTGCTCCCCACCTATCACTGAAAAGAGCATCTTTATCGGCCCTGCTTGCAGTTGTTTTACCTGATCACCCCGATATCAGGTCCCTTGACATCTGAGAAGGCTGACGAGCAAGCAGGTGGGAAGTCCATTACTGAAACCCACCAGTTGGTTGTTATTATTGTTGCCAAAACTTATCTCCTTGAAGTTTCCTTCAGGGAGTTCAAATGGCAGGCTACAGAATCTGAAAAATCTGTACATGAGGATTTTCTGAATCAAGGCCTGGAAAAGTATTGACCTCTGGCATGGCTTATTCTTGGATAGGCTCTCCTCCCTCTGAGAGTGGTCTATGTGGGTATGTGAGAGACCCATGGGAGATAGATTTGGGAAGGCAAGCTAGGAGCCTCTAGAAGGCAGGCTCTGAGAGCCAGGGACATGACTGATGAAGTCTCATGTGTAAGAATCAAGTGGTTCTTCAAAACTGGCTCTTTCTAACATCAGCTATGATCTAAATGTGAAAAATGTAGACCAGAAACTTTGTTGTGTTGTTGAAAGCTGTCTGAGAGTTATAATTTTAAAAGCCCAACAGTGTCTCCTCCTTAAAATGCTCTAGCCTGGGATCCAAGCCCAAAGGCCCAATCTGATTCACTTCTAGACAGCTGTACTTTGCAAACACTTCAAACTGACCCCATTCCTGAAAGTGAGGAATAAGAATCTTGGACAGTTTAGGCAGTTAATAAACCCATCTTTCAGATAGCTCATCCTTTATCAGCTGAGAAAATGTCCCTTGACAGGGCCTTGTTTTTATCCTTGTCTCTCTTTCCTCACACTTTGCAGTGACAGAATTCAGGGTGCAACCCACGGTCCTTACAAGCTCTGGGCTGGCTCTCATCTGCCTGTAGGAACAAATAGGTGGAAGTGCTTTCCAAATTTACAGTGGCAGAAAGAGAGAAATGTGGAAATTGGGAGATCTGCATGCATTTAATCTTCACAGCATTCACCAGTTGCAATAGATGACGTCCTAATCATTTCAGAGGCTGCCCAGTCCATCCTGAACACTTGCCATGACCTTCCTCCTCCAGTAGAGCTTTTGCCCCACAGTAACCATCACCCAGGTGGCTATCAGTCACAGTCTGACACTTGGTATAAGCCAGGGCCAAAGGTCTCCAGGGAAAGCAGAACAAGTTGGGGTAAGGGGAGGAAGAGCATGATGATTTTTTTTTTTAAAAGCAAAACAGCACCAATGTATTAAAAACTTTTTTAGGTTTAGGAGTTTTTCCCTGTCCCCAACTGCTTCTTCTTCCTCTAACCTTCACTGTCCTGTTTAAGAATATCAAATGCCAAAGTGGCATCCCTCATGGAGGGAAAATAGTTTAACAGGGCTTTCAAGTCCATTAGCTGCTGTGCTTACAAGGAAGATCTGATGGCCTTGGTCTGCACTGCCTCTGCAATTCAAGCTGCCCAAACATGAGTTAACAGCTTACAGAAGTCTGGTTTTAGCCTTCTCCTGAGCTTGTAGGATTTTGTGACTTTGAGCTGGCTGCCTTCCTTTGAATGCCATGTTACAGGGTCGACCTCATCTTCATGACACCCAAACCAACCAAATTCTGAGGGGCTCATATTCAATCCTAATCTGTGTTAGCATCTTCTGACATTCCTCCAGATCTTAACAGTTACTGTATTTTCCCTTGGACAACTTCAGACTTTTTTATCCTTAAAACAGTACTTGTTTAATAAAATACATGTTCTCCTGTTTGGAAAACAAATGAGCAAAGAATGACAATATATGAGAAACATAATAAATCCTTAAAGGGCATCTGCTGTATGCCTCTCTTTGTGGTATATTTTTTTCAGAAGGCATCTTTAAAGATGGACAACTTAAGATACATAATAGTGTAGTGTATGCAAATGCACATGGAAGCAACACATGAGGCTCTTCATCATCTCCACCCAGCTCTAGGTTTTTCCAACTTTCCTCAGTTCCAAAAAGGAAAGAGGAAAATCTCTGATGTGCTCCATTCTGTGTGCCTGAAGAGCACAGGCTGCAGCACATCAGTAAAACAAGCTCAAAGGAGCTTGAGTGTTTTTTTTCCCTAAAAATCAAGCTAAACCCTTTTAGTTGTTCATCTACCTTCCAGCCCTCTAATAAAACCAGGTAGGATATTTGCAGTTTTGAGGACGGTGACAGAAAATGCGGCACAAAGAGAACTTTCGTTTACTTACAACTCATTTTGGCAGCTAATGGCCTTGAACACCCAGACTGGCATGAAGCTCAGACAGCAAAATAACCTTCCTTTTTATCCATCCGTATGGCAATTCACAGCCCTAAGGACTGCTCGTGATTTGTAGCACGCCCCAAAGGAATCAGGATTTCGGCTAGAGAAGTATCTTCCTGTACTGCCAGCACTAAACCAGCACCATATTTTCACCCATGCTGATAAAGGGAGCTCAAACAAAACCTGTGTGTTCCTGTAGCATCCTGGCAAACGCCTGGGGCCAGTGGCTTGGGGAGGCAGCTTGCCATCAGACCTCAGTTGGCCTGGGGAAAGCTTTCTCCACACCTTCCTGGTCTGCTGCTCTCAGCTACACCCTGCCTAGCCAGGGTCACTCAGTCGGCCAGGGACAGTACTCAGGAGAAATATTTCAGCATTTCAATGCATGCAAGCAAACTAAAGTAATTCAGGATGCTTTTTGGGAGCTTTATGTAGAAAATATATACACTAGACCTGCTCTGATGCTACAGATTGAACATTTTTTTGGGTTTTTTGTTTTTCCTGTCCTACTGTGGCAGGTTTGAAAGAGTGATGCATGTATCCCTCTGTGTTTTGAAGTGGACAGACATTGCTATTTCTGACAACATCATTTTGGGTCCTTGATATCTCTTTTATATATACATGTACATATGTGTGTGTATGTGTATGTATATTTATAACTAAACAGAATGAAAAACTAGTAATTCTGAGCTCTTTAGGGGGAAGGGCTGGGGGGGAACCCATTACAACCCCACCTGCTGCCATGGAAGCATTTACAAATGTGTTGTTAAAGAGAGAAGCGGTGCCCAAAAGCACTGCTCCTGCTGACGAAGCCTCCAACAACTACTAAATGTACCAGTCATAGTGTAAACATTTGCATGGTGTAAACACTTAACCAAGCAAAGACACTACTCTTAAGTAATAATGAGCTTTGAAAAGATGTGTGCCACAGGCAACACTAATTTTAAAGAAGGAAGGAATTCTGTCCATGCATTTATTAGAATTTAAAGAAAAAGGATCTGTGTTCACAGGTACACAGAGACACAGGTACACACGCAAGTGATGAAATGCAGTTTATTCTTCCCTTACTCATTACTGGAATAAATAACACCAATGTACTGGTTCCTCAGTCAGAAAATTCTCATACATTATCTTAACTCACTAATAATCACTTAAACTTATTTAATAGTTCAAGTGAAATGCAACACTGCTACTTTTTTATTTAGCAGACTCTTAGGAGCTGGTAGAGGGCAAACAGAGAGGTATAATAGCTTTTTACTTTATTTTCAGAGAAAACTGTAATTTTGCAACAATCAAATGTCAAGAAGTCAAAACATGAATGTGCAATGTGTGGCCAGCACTCAGTGCATTAAGGCTCTCAGGAAAGTTTCCACTTTTTATTCACACTATTCCACTTTCTCATCTAACAGAACTCAGCATCACGCTACTAAATCTGGATCGCTGACTCCTGCTGCACAACTCCTGATAAACACTGATGTAAAATGAAATCATATTACCTATTTTTCACCAGTTAGTTCACAAGACCATATTATTCTTTCTGGTAAATGTTTACCCCTTCTGGGAGCTCAGTGTGCAAACTGCCAGCCAACAGCCATTCTGCTGAGAAATTTCTTCGTTTTTCTCTGAGCCAAAGTCTTTGCATGATGCTATTTTTACTGAACCCTTTGCATGTTAAGTTCATTGATGGTGAAGCTCCTGAAATGAACTTCCCAAGAAGTCAATTCTGAGAATCTGGCATGGTGCAGGGAGGGCAGCAGCTGGGGATGTGTGCAGCAGCCATGCATTTTGCGTGGGCTCCGCAGTGACACAGGAGGAGCAACCTGCTGGTACCACCTTCCCAGTGGAATTTTCTGAAGAAGTCTCCCTTTCAAACAGTTTTTCTAGTCACTGCTGCTGAGGAAAGAGAGCTGAAAGTCAGCACTTGCAGACAGCATCTCTCTACCAGAAGAGAGGTTGCAAAGCTATGGATTGGACAGAGAGTCTCCTACCTGGAAATCATAGAATCAGAGAATCATAGAATCGCCTGGGTTGGAAGAGACCCTTTAGATCATTGAGTCCAACCACAGCCTAGCCCTGACTAGTCCACCTCTAGATCATGTCCTTAAGGACTTCATCTATATGCCTTTCAAATAACGCCAGGGATGGTGACTCCACCCCCTCCCTGGGCAGCCTGTTCCAATGTCTGACAACCCTTTCAGTAAAGAAATTCTTCCTGATATCTAACCAAAATCTCCTCTGGTGCAATTTCAAGCCATTCCCTCTTGTCCTATCGCTTGTCACCCGAGAGAAGAGACCAACCCAAACATCTCTGCAATTACCTTGCAGGTAGTTGCAGTATGTTGGGAGATCTAACAGTTGAAATGGCTTATTTGCTCTAATATGAGTAGAATATCCCATTATCTAAAGCCCCAAAGCACTTAGGGAATGTTTTACAACTGCTTTTTGCTATGAAATAGGAAGGAAGTAAATTCAGCAGCAGAGTCCGTGGGCAATATTCTTAAACAAGCATTCTGAAGTGAAAAGTGTATGACTCACCTCTTTGGCTAAAAAAATTTGTCCTTCCTTCTGGGGACACCACCACCGATGTTATTACAGCTGCTTCCATCTGGCACTTTCTGCACCGTTGCTTCTGCTTTTGCTTTGTACCTATCAGAATAGTTCCCTTGCATTTGTGGCCAGGCTGAGGGTGAATGCAAGGACATACGCCAGGGCAGGGAGAGAGGGGGAATTGCAAATTGTGTCACCCGGCCCCAGGGCACCAAGAGATACCCAGCAGGAGCACCTGGAAAGGCTTCATTCATGCATCAGTGCGAGTGTAGGGAGACTTCTCTCCAGGAGGAGGCTCCTAGCACTTTTTGTCCTAACACAGTTACACCTATGCACTAGTTTCAAATCAAGTTCAGCAGTCTCAAAAAATTCTTCCCAGCCCCTCACCAAGAGACATTTAAACTCCTACAAGTACTAGTACTTTTTTAGTACCAGACAGTGAAGAAAGAGTGGGGAGTTTTGGAGCTGAGTTGTAAGACTATGGGTTGGGAATCAGTAAAATCTCCTGGTAAACAATACAAGGGAAGAAAGGAACCCACCTTTGTGAGTTCCCACCTTTGAAATATTAGTGGGAACTGAAAATTAGTGGAAGCATCAACAATTTTAACAACCTTATAAATCGATTTTTTTTTTTACATCTTTTTTCACTGTTTTCTTGGGGACATTAGCTGAAAGATTGATTTTTCTGAAGTGCAAAGAATCAGCAGAAGTAAGAATGGGAAGAAGCTTCACTCTTACAGAAAGAAAAAGGCTATTTGATTATTCATTCATATGAATTTGTTTGAAGTAGATAGGAATTAGAAAGATGGGAAATACTGTTAATTTATTTTTCAGGTATTTTTCCACACCCATTACAATAATTTAACTGAGTGCCTATAAAAGCTTCCTGGCAATTTACAAATTGAAGAGGTTTTGGATTCATGGGGCTACAGGCATTTTTTTTTTGTCCAGTTGAAGAATACACACATTGAGTGCTGATTGTTACCAGCATGAAAGTGATCAAAACACATATATTGAAATGACCATTATAAAAATCCTTTTCTAGTGTTTTTTTTCCCCTTGGGTTGGCTATGAAAGAAATACACTTTTAGCATGCATACACAATGATCACAGAGGTGTCTCAAGTTGATTTCCATTTCTGTTCCCTTGACCACCATTTCATTGTACAGATTTTACCAAACCAGCAGATTCAGGATGTGGTTCATTTCTTTAATTTCCTACCAGAAATATTTGTAATACTACAGCTAACCAGTCAGCTCTAGTGTTACAGAAGTGATTCACTGTTTGCCCTCTGCCTGAGCATAGAATATAACTCATCAGTGGGTAAAAACTCCGTTAATAATAACAACCAAACAAATAAACAAAAAAGGAAGAAACCTCCCTCTTTTTTTTAAACAGTTTTATTTGGGACACTGCAAAAAAGAAAAGCTTTGAAGCTCTTAATTATATGTTCCAAAAGGGCTTTAGCTCTATGCAAAAAACTATTATTTACTGTTCTTCATGGGTTTTCTTGAAGCTGGAAAGAAACATCACAGTTGCCTGTTCTGGCTCCTGCGCAATATGAGCCATAAGATTTAATTTAGCCAGTAGTGGTGCTGGAAAATTTGTCTGAACAAAAAGTTGTGAGATGCAAGTTTAGACTTAAAGCCTTCAAGTGTGGACAACAAGATGTAGCTAGCATCTTTAGCAAAAAACAGTAGTTCATTAACTGTATGACTTTATTTCTGCAGTTGTTTCTTACCTAAATATAGACTTACATTGACATTTCAATCCATAAAATGAATAGGGTAAAAATTATTAAGATATTATTGAATATGTTCATTTTTAGGAAGACAGCATCTTGTGGTACTTGGAGCAGCTGTTCAGTTTGACAGGAACATGGTTCCCATGAACATTTATCAGAATTAAGGCACTAAGGGCAAGATCCTCAGGCTAGTGCAAGCCAGTGTAGCTCTAAGGGCTTCTTTGGCTTTGCAGCTGTTGAAAACACAACTTGTTTTTTTCTGGGAGTTACTCATATTCTGAAAGACAAACCTCTGCTAAAATGGCAAAGAAAACCCAGATATTTTGGAGAAGAAAAGAACGTTAACATTTTTCAGCATGTCTTGTCAAAATACCTGGGTGAAAATGTTTTATAACTTTAGCTGCAGTTCTTAAAAGTTTTACAACAGTACCAGGACGCCCTTACGACCACAAGCTATTGGACATCCTGATCCTGCAGTTAGAACATACCTGTTGATACTTTTTTCCCCCTGAAGTCATTAGTGTATATTGCCTTTCCACTATTAAAAAGATACAGGCTTTCAAGAAGGGCGGTAGATCAGCCAGCTCACTTGCATTTGCATCCAATGTTACGTACTTTCATAGAATCATAGAATGGTCTGGGTTGGAAGGGACCCCAAGGATCACAGAGTTCCAACCCTCCCCCCCCACAGGCAGGGCCACCAACCTCAGGCCTGGATCTACACAAGGTTGCCCAGGGCCCCATCCAACCTGTTCTTGAACACCTCCAGGGACGGGGCATCCACCACTTCTCTGGGCAGCCTGTTCCAACACCTCACCACTCTCTGTAAAAAACTTCCCCCTAATATCTAATTTAAACCTTCTCTCCTTTAGCTTTAATCCATGCCTCCCTTTTTCTGCCATTATTTACCCTTTTAAAAAGTTGATTTCCTGATACAGCAGGAGGAAAGAGACAGATCCAGTATAGTGCTTTATATATGACAGCATTGATTTGATATAGTGCGCAAAATAGTGGATCTAATTGAAAGTTGCTGTCCTATGAGTCTAATTGCCACTGCAGGAAAATGGATAGGACAATCTGAACTCAGTGGGGACTTCTCCGTTCTGACACAGCATTTCTGCTCAGCTGACTGGACCTATGACACTGAACACTCACTCCCTGCAAACACGGAGCATCAGACCCACAACTAACCAGTGGCATCTTTATTCTGTTTGTGTGAGAGCTACTGTTACACAGCATCAGGTTCAGAACAAGCAGCAAAGGGGTTATTTCACTACTGCAGAGTACCAAACCAAAGCAGGAACGATGACCAAATAAGAGATTAGGGACAGACAGTCTGAACATAGTCTAAATACCCCCGTACATAGAACATTTAGCAAACTGCTGTTACGTGAGACCCTAAAGTGATCCTTAATCCCACAGAAGTAAACCTAAGAGAAAAATATTTGAACTATTAACAGGCATGAGTAGCATACTAACTGAGAAGTCAGTACTGCATGAAAATGTCAAATGCCACAAACTTGTTTGGTTCCTAACACAACACCGCTGACTTCAGCCTAAGCCGACGGCTACTCCAAGGACTTAAACTTCATTCCATGGTTTCTATGAACAACTTGGAAGTCTTAGAAGTCATAAATATTCTAGAGGATTGCTTCTAAACCGGGCCTCTGAAAAATAAACAAGAGATCAGACTAACAATACTGCTATGCAAGGAGGAGGAGTGCACAGGGGAAGGAAGGTTTCCAACCAGGGCACGAGGCTTTCAAACCACACCTCAGAGTTTTGCAAGGGCATGTTAATTGTCACCATGAAGCTGGATTCCTCACCTTCAGGGTTTGCTTGTGGGCCACTTCAGATTAAAGTAAATTTTTGGCCAAAATCCTGAGTTTGCCTCCTCTCATAGTTGTCATTCAAATGGAAAGTAGAGAGAAACTGCTAGATATATTTAGCCCTTGTTCATTAAGATACTGGACAACAGCTATTAATATTTTTTAAGATATGCCTTCTGTGAAATGTTGCCAAAACAAACATATATATGGCACACAAATGTAAGTAAATAACTCCATATTTTATCTTGTTGATAATCAAATTAAGAAGAACACTTACACAGTAGGTGTACCTAGATCAAATAAAAATTATAGTGGAAGTGACACACAGAAAACTTAGGTTAGATTTACATTTTTTTATATTTGGTCCCTTAATTTCTGTTCTCCATCAGCTAGAGTGATACTGCTTCAGGTTATATGGTGACCCAGAGATGATAAACCAAATAAATGATTGACTGAATGGCCTATGAATTAAAGTGGCTTTAATCATTTTCAGTCTCCTTTGTAAGGAAGAAGGTGCGGCCTGTGCAGATTGCTCCCCAAGAACTACACAGCTTTATGAATCCTTTTCCTTGCGGCAGAGAGTGAGAGAACAGATTGCTATGGCCAAAATCTCACTGTTCACTTCCCATTATTTCCCCTACTAATCTTCTGGTTTGGTTTTAAATTGAATTTCCAGCATTCTCTGCAGTCTGTGAATTGCTCGTGGTCTGTTGATGCTCTGCTAAAATAATAAAAAAATTTATATATATATATATACATACACATACACACACATATATATATATATAAAAGCTATAGTTTTCTGCAGATGAATTGCAGTCCCCTAACCCCTGCGTTGTGCATGGGAAAGCTTCCAGGCCAATGAGACAAACAAATAGAAACTCAAGTAACAGAAGAGCAGTTTACAGAAACCTGTGGGTGGAGATATCTGGAACATTCCACTACAAAACAGAGGGAAGGTGGATGGTAAAACCACAGCAAGGCTGCTTGAAATGGGGTGGTGTGAGGAACCTTGGAGAGAAAAGGAGAGTCGCAGTGGACAAAGAGCCATCACCTGGATTTGGAGACATTAATTTTTGTGGTTTGGAAAGCATCAGTGTTCCAGTGGGGCACATCAGAGAATATTTTAGATATTATATATATATTCTAGTTGATAGAGATAATATTTTCTATTTTCTCAGCACGGATGCGTTTTGGGAAAAGTACTTCCATTTCACGCTACTGGATGACTAGGGAATCCAGGCAATACCTACCTACTCCAGTATCCTTTCCTAATGGATCTACCTGAAGGTATCTTCTAGAGTGCAGATGAATACTGCTGAATGCGTTTTCATACTTTCAGCACAGGATCTGAAGAGCACAGGCATTGGAGGCAGCAGTTAGATGGGATTTCACCACTTCAGCCTGTTCAGATTGTGCTCAGATGGCACTTTGCTCTGTAGACACCCCTGCTGCTTCTCTTCTACAGCAGAGTCCCTTAGGGGCCTCATCCTCCACCGTTCCTACAACAGCTGCAGCATTCTCAAGGTTGAGGATCTCTGTGCATTACAAACCTAAGTGTGGCTGACACCGATCCCAGGAAGGGGCTTGGGTTCAACCTTGGGAGATGTCAGAGCTTCCTATCTCGCTCTGACAGCTTTTGATACAGTAAAGGGAAAATTGCTATAAGGAGAAATGTGGTGTCTGTACTGAGACATCTGATCACATTTCTGGATGCCATTTGAGATAGCTGACACTTGGCAGTGGAGGTGTCCATAGACACAGAGAGGCGAATGATATCTATAATAGCATTTACCAGTCTGACTGACTCCAGCTTTTTCTGATTTTTCTCTCATTGGAAAGAGAAAGAAGCAAATGAAGCATGAGAGTAAACAAAAATAGGCTCTGAAAAGAGGAGCTCTGTACGGTGGTGCAGCACAGTGAGCTCCAACAAGGAGCACACAAGGGGCAGGCACCCAAGCCGAGCCTCGGGCTCTCCATCCTACCAGGCTCTCTATCTACAGGGCCTGAAACTCAGCCCTTGGCCCTGAGGGAGAAAATTTGAGAGTGAGGGAGTGTTTCTGCTGCCAGCCCTCATGCAGGGAGCGGGAGCCACTTCCCCTACCTGGCCAGTGGGTGAAAGAACGCAGCTGGGAGGCCATGGATGGAGAGAGGAAGAAAAGCAGATACTGCAATTCCTTGGCCCTGCAGCATTCATTTCCACTTATCTCCCTCCTCAGCACACACGGTAAGGATCCTCCACAAGGACACTAGGCCTCCAGGTGCCCTATGGAGCTTTGCTAGCTGAGCAGGGCTCCTGGAGGCAGCTCAGCAGGCTGGACAGCCAAAATCCAGCCACCACCTAGCATGGCCAGTTGCAAACAGGAGATGTGATACAATATCCTGCTGACCAAAAAGAAAAAAAAAAAAAAACCAACAGCAGAAGAAAGAAAAACAGATGCAGTGAGCTCTACTTTTGGCCTTGCTCATATTCAACCTTGCTGCTGGCTCCTCTTGGTGGGCCAGTAGCAGGGGTGCTCGGCACTGCTGTGCCTGGAAGGGAACACTGCAATGACAAAGCCCTTCTGGTAACGTCATCAAAAAGTAGGGGGGAAAAAAAGGGGAAATATGCTGAAAAACAAGAGTGAGGAACTCAAGAAAAGAAGAGTAACTTCAGTCTGTAAATAGGATTTTCTGTGGGGAGAGCTCAGAAGTGTAAATAGTGAGAAGAGAATTTTAGCTGGGCTTATTTTCCCCTTTTTAGAGGACTCCTTTCACTTTAAAGGGGATTTTAGCTAATGCGTAAGAGCTTGGCACCTCAATAAAGCTATAAACTTCACAGTAGCTCTGTGATTTTGTTTATCACTTTTATTCTGCAGTGTTCGCTCATGGCAGTGATCCTCTGAGGGTGCAACACATGAAAGCTTCACTCATCTCTACGTTTCCATTAAGCTTCAAAGAGTTGGCTCTGAGAACAATTTAAAATCACTTTTTTTGTAATAAAGCACTGTTATTAGCTCAAGCAAAGGGAATGAACATTTGACAGGGGGAGGGAGGGAGCAGCCCGGTAATGTGGGTTTAGAATCAGCAGGTTAATTTTTCTTTGCATGGATTTTTTTAACCCGAAATATTTTAGGGATGTTGATGTTTTCACTAAGCTTTTCATTTGGAGTGACTCATAGCTGTGGCTTCCTATAACAGAAGGGATTCCTATTTGGACTCCCTGCAAGGCACCTCCTTTCTATTTACATATAAATCAGATGCAGGAAGAGATTAATAGCTTAATTCCAGTAACTGCAATCCAGGTCCTCCAACACTCACATCTAACAGGCTTGCAAAGGACTATGCTATGAGCTGAACAAAAGACTTGGGGAAGTAGAAGGCAGTTTGTTTTCCTTTTGAACAAACCAAACAAGAAAACAAAAACAAAACAAAAAAAAATCCCCAAACCCAAAAAACCCCAAACAAGAATGAGCCATTGCTTGAGAAGGGATTATGACTGGAAAACCCAGTGGAAATCCCAGAAATAAAAGCAAACCTGCACTGACTTGAAATGACACGATGCCAGAGGTATTTCTGATTTTTCTGCTTTGGATACAAAGGAAAAAAACCCAATGTCAATACCCCAGGCTTTGATGAGAATAAGCAGCCCTATGAAAGGACTAAGGTAAATCAAATGAAAGCCACTGAACTCCATGCACCAGGGTCACGCTGTTAACAATCTGAGATAGAAGGGGGTAAAGAGAGCGTCAGTTCAGCATGGAGCTCATTTAAGTGTTGTGAGAATGGGGAAACAACCTACAGGGATCAACATGGGAAAATGGATGGGAAATCAGATTGAATTTGGAGTAACGTGAACTGATACACCCAGGCTAAAATCGCAGGGGTGTTTGCAAAGCAACCACGGCGAGCTCCCTCAGGCTGCCTGGAATGGATTTGGCTCAAAGGCAGAAAAATAGGTTAATTCTATATGATTCGTGGCCTGGCAGGCCACCTCCTTGGACAGAAGGGCAACCAGGAGTCAGTGGAAGCTCTGGGGGCACAAATCATGTGGAATAATGTAATTCTGCAGAGAGCAGAAGGAGCCATGTGGCTAAGCAGCCGGGCCCTGACCACAGGGCCTGGAGCATGTGCCTTACAGAGAGGAGAAGGGGGAAGAGTCCTTCCTAGCACACTGCTCCCCTGTCCTGCTAATCTTAGCCTTGAGACAAATTTATTTTAAGTTAGTAACTCTTATAAAAGCGAGCTTCTACTTCAGATAAACACGTGTGTCTCTCTGCTTCACCCGTAGGGGTATACGGTGTCTCTGCATAAATTACATATACTGCATATGCACACGCAGAGTATTATATAAATACTTAATTAAATATGGACACTGGGTATTATATGACTGTATCTTGACCATTTTTTTTCCTCCCTATTCCAACTCCCCAGGGACTGATTGTGATCTCACTTCCACCGATGCTTATCTGGAGCCAGCAGTTACACCAATGTAAAACTGGTGCAAATTTACATTAGAATGAAGATATTATAAACTGTTCCCACTGAAATATGTGTTTATATCTGACAGCCTGCAAGTTTTGCTCAGGAAACTAGTGACAAGAAAAAAAAAGTTCTTCCAAACCAATTTCATTTGAAAAGCCTCCAAGTTATATACTCCAACACTGTAAACAAGGTTCTCTTATGAAAGTGGATTTAAATGTCTTTCCATGAAATCAATATTTAATACAGGTGGATTTGCTATTCAATCTTTCCTTTACAGATCTTATTGTCAGGATAAACATTTACAAGGAAAATATTAGGGTCATTTGGTCTGGTTAGGAGCTGAAAGAATGCTGCTTTCAATCTGCCAACCTTTTCACAGGCTCTCAGTCACAAAGGCATTTGCCACAGTTTCCCAAATACCCTGGTGTAACTGAAGCTTGACAAAGACTTTATCTATATTGTGGTGAATTTTCTTAGACCATTTTCTTAGAAGAGAGGAGAAAAGAAAAGGGACACAAAAGTCAAGCTCGTTGTTTATAGCTGCCTAACTGGCATCTGTGAGTGCTTTGGACTTCTTGTATGGCTCTCAAATACCACCCCTGTGCTTTAATTTCCCTTCTTTAAAAGGGTAAAACTACTTAGGAGGTAAACTGCCCTCATGATGTGCATTTCTTCCCAGCAGCCTGTCCCACACAGCACTTGTGCTTCACACTCAGGACCTTCAAGAGCTGAGCAGAGACTGCAGAAGTGATGGAGATGCTCCACAGAAAAAAGATAATAGAAACAGGGGGGAAAAGGCAAGACACTCTCAAGATGGAAAAGCAAAGGGGTGCGGAGCTGTTTTTGGGAAAAAGAGATCAATTTCAAACATCATAATTTAAAAAAAAATTGAACAGCATCTATAGAAAATACATGATCTTTCAGTATTAAATCTTTACATTTTCTCTTCATTTTGCTAAAGCAAAGCAACACATCAAGTGCTCTATCTGAATTATGTAATTTAGTAATAGACTAATTCTCCATCGTTTGATTATTTCCAGGTTTGGCATTATAAAATCATACTTTTAAACAAGTGATTTAGATTTTTGGCATTCTTTGATGTAGTCCAGAGTGTTCACACCAACACTCATCCAAAATAGATGACAGAAAATCAAACAGCAGTAGTTTAAATATATTTATATGAAAATCATTGATTCACAGGAGGCAGATATCAAAAGAAGAGAGAACTGAAGGTTCAGTCATGATTTACCTCTCTCTTCTGCCTGTTGTTCCACCCAGGGCATTTTAGATAAAAATTAATTTATTAGGTAATCAATAACAAACAACTGTAAAAATAGAAGACTAGATAAAGAAAAAATACACTGAGTATGGTACTACTTTACTGATAAAAACCCAGATATGATGTTTGTTTAGTTTTCTGCCACAAATCACAAAACCACAAAACTACATAAATTTAAGCAATGGAGAAGGAAATTATTTTTTTTTAAATTACAATAGCACATAGCATCTCTCTAGTAAATAACAGAAAAACAACCACATCTTTTTATGCAAACCATACATATCCAATCTCCATGATTTTTGGTCTCATAATCTGCAAAGGAAATGATAACACATGTCCAAGCTAATACATTTCCTCTAGCCAAACTATGCCTCTTCAGGAACTAGAATCGGATACAATATAATATCATCATTCATCATCCAAGACATTCAATGCAACTTCACCCATATCACAAGGTCATTTCTTCCAATGGTCACTGAAGGAAAACATTACTTTGTGCTCCAAAAAAATTTATGTGGGCTTCAGCAAAAAAGTGTCTGGTTGGAACAGTCCTGAGGTCATGGTATCTTGAGGATCCTCAAGTTCCTGACATTTCTCACTGCTGTCCCATGTGAATCTAAGGACTTCACAGAGAATCTTCAGATAGTTATATTTACAAGTTCTTCTTCCTCTTCATTGAGGTCAAAGAGATTTAAAGGTGCTCAGGAACTCACAAAAGCAGGATCCTTATTTATAATCTTCTCAGTGCCAGAGCAAGTGTCAGCTGGTCTTTGATCCTGTAAATAGAAAGATCTCCCCATACTCTCATTAATAAGGGCTGGGAAATGCCATTTTTCCTGGCCCTGTGCCTTTCTGAGTCAGAAAGAGCCCCAGGCTCAGCACCTACCTCTGCGGCCCCTGGAGATATATGCTCAAAAGATAACAGATAATACAGACTGACATTGCAAAACAACACTAGATTCTCAGAGTTAAGTTTTTATTATTTATTAAACATCATTTTAAAGATACAGATTTTTCCCCCTACCCATCTTTAGATTCTATCTAGTTTTTAAGAGGTACCCTGTTTTTTCAAGTTTAACAGTTGGCTGTGGGTGATGTACGGGATATACACAACAGACACAGGACCACATTCTACCCTCCCTTTGGCTACGTGGAGGCAGAGGGAAAGACAAGTGCAGACAAGCCCTGAGAGTTAAAGCCAGAAGTCCCCAGAGGAGCAAAGTAGGATGCAATCCTCCTTTGGGTGGGAAAGCACATTTTGAAAGTGATTGCATCAGGAACAGGGGAGCACTTGTGTGCAGAAAAAAAATGTCTTACCCTCCTGAAGAACAAAAGGAGGAAATACCATCACTTCTTCCTTTGGATGTATTTTGCCAGCATCAGATGGGATATTGTATGTGCATGAATATACACTCATGCGCAAACACATACAGGCATTTCAGTTTGAAGTGGCCTCATACTCCAGGCCAGACACAGTATCACAGCACCTCCTGCTCCCTTCTGATGAGGAAGGTGGAACAGAAGGACAAGGATGAAAAAAAGAATAGGGATCCCAGCAAATAAATTGTCTGAAAGGGACAGCCTTTTACTATTTTATTACCTCATCTTTTCTTCCACATGAACTTCTCTTGTCTCAGTAATTTATGAGAAGCATGAACCCTTCAGACCCCTCTGTTTTGGAAGAAGTATAGAAGTGTTTTCTTTCTTGCTTTCCCTAGCACTTCCCTTTAATGGCAGTCTACATTACATTTCTTATCTCTGAAAAATATTTACTGACTTTTGACACTCTTGCCAAAAAAAATCTTAACTCATTAGTCATCTCATGTTTTTGTATGGTGGCTATTATTCATAACTGTTGCTAATTTGCTAAATGGGCCAAAATGGACATATTCATGCTGCCAACAGTGCTGGTGTAGTCAGAAGAGCAGGCGCATTGGAGATGTGACACCGAATCATTCATACAAATACAAAACACAGGTGGTGGTATTGTCCAGAAAAGATGTTACTCATTCAGAGGTCACTTAGGCTCTAATGCCCACTTCCCAAGCTGTTTACATATTCAATGCTCATCAAGGAACAGAAGCCAAGATTCTCTGCTCCTAACACAGCACAAGTCACGTGGGAGCCCTCTTGCCTACCCTTCTTTTGGGTTCATGATTTCTTCATCTTGGCTACCGGTAGTCTATCTGCAGTAGGAAGGATGGAGTGTGACCCCATCCCATTCTAGCATAGATACTTGGAAATGGGAAGGGGCTGGAACTTCCTCAGGATGTGGAGGAAACTGAATCAGATCTTCCACTTTCCGGGCAAGTGCTTTCCCCCAGGTCATCAGGACAACATAGCCACTGCCTTTCTTTCTTCCCTAGGTTATTTATTGATAGCCCTTACTGACTGCTCAGACTCCTAGCAAATCAAGCTTTTCTAGAGAGAAGCCTTGAACTGATTCATTTAGCCAAAAACTGTGGTTCCATCATATTCTGAAATTTGATTAAAGGTCCCAAATTAAGATTTTGGGTCTAAGATAGGTGTCTGAGCACCTACACTGGTCAAGCAGACTTTACATTAATTGTCTGGGGAAATCTAGTTCCTTAAACTGGGCTTATAAATAAATGTAGGTGCCTGAATTGTGACTGACTCTGACTTTGTCCATATGCTGTGCACAAGCATGAGCCTGAGCATATACTGAAGTCCAGACTCAGATATGGCTTTAAGGCAGCCTTGGGAGAATGATAGAGAAGAGGATGGGAGTGATGAGCAAAATGCATTGGCAATGTGAACATTAACAAATAACCTTTTGCTTCCACCATCACATCTAAGGGAAGAGCCTCTGCCATGCTCCAGCCTTGCGGTGAGGGTCAGCAACACCACCCTCCACCACAAATGCTTGTAGCATGTTCACCTCTCACAGAAAGCTAAAAGTAGCCATAAAGTCAACTCTCTTGTAATAATTTTCTAGAATTTATGTAATTTGGCACTTGCCCCAGAGTGAATGCTAATACAGCTTCTGTGCTTTCCTAATTCCTAATGGCTCACAATAATAGTTTCTGTAATTAAAAGCTTTTGTATCAGGAAGTCACACAGTTACATCACTTTCTAGATGGGATATTATAATTGCACTGATGTCAAATCTGAGAGAAAGAAGTTGAGAATAGTATTTATTGACATTAACTTTTCATTCTTACTTCCCTCTATGCTTTTATTTGAGAGTAATAGCCAAGATTGGGTGGAAGTTCAAAATGTCCTGGATCTTCTTAACCTGGCTCTTCTTAATGTTCTGGATCAGTAAATATTTTGGGGTGGGACCTACACTTCACATTCTGTGAAATAAAAATAAACCCCTTAAAACCAAGTATCAAATATCCACTCTTTCTCCTCTGAATTTGATGAAACAATGAAAAATACAAAACTTTCCTGGATGGCAAAGCTGCTTCTTTTTCTTTTTTTTTTTACTTTTTAATTCTAGCTCAGTAGAGCTGCTGAAGAGGTATCGAATAGGACATAGTGAATGGGACAAGAAGCAGGATGAAAATATGGAAGCCAGTCTGGATTGCATTAGCAGTTTCAACTGAATATCAATGGCCTCAGATATTTTTCAGTATCATTAGATTGCATTGCATAGACCGTAAGAAACTTTTCAATTGTTCTTGAAACAAGACATGGAAATCTAATTAATAATAATTTTGTAATTCCATTGAAAAAATAAATAGTTTCTTTGTTGACTGTATAGCAAAAATCCTGCTGGGGATCCTTGTTATTTTTTAATGACCCAGGGTTTGCAGAACATTATCTTTCATAACAAGATGACAATTTAGCATAGAGAACATTGACTCATGGTGCTTTATCCTCTTCTGCAGGGTAATAACACATGTCTTATTGTCTTAGACATGGAGACTTTTCCAAGATAATGAGCTACAAGCAAAGGGTTTTGCTTGTATACTTCTGAAGTCACCAGTTTTGTCACTGACTTTACTAAGAGAAGGACTGGAATCAGAATGAGAATGTCTAAATGTAGTTCTGTGAACACCATATACTTAGAAGCAATTTAATTTCCACTGAGTCTTTCTTTCCTTAAATCCTTGCCACGCACAGGGCTGTTCAGGCCAAGCATCATCAGGAATCTAGTGAATAGGTGTGAACTATGTGCTGTACGCTGAATTTTTAATATCTAAACCAGAATGCACTGTTCAGAGAGCGACAAAAATGTCTGCATCCTAAGGGCATTTTCATGTTTGCGTTCAGAAAATGTTCCACTCTTCACAGCTGTTACCCAGCCAAAAAACAATGCGTGCACACAGCCAACAACTTGGAGTGGAAAGGAGCTATTTATTTCCTTGCTGTGGTCCAAGGTGCTTTCAGGATTGCTGAAAATAGTTTCCTGTTTTTTAGACAGTCCTTAAAAGTGGACCTTTGGGGAAAAGAATTATTCTGAAAGTTGCACTAACTTCAGAATAATGGCATTGGTTTCCCTAAACCAGACCCAAAACTGTCTCCATTTGTTTTGTATTTTATGAAAAACACAAAGTAACCCAATGCATGTTGAGTAACACATCCACACTGCTGACACCCAATACTGGGAACAGCTTCAGTTTTATGAAGTCTTTGGAGTGATACATGCAACTACAGATGACACTGGAGACAGAACAGTGTCCAGATGTATGCATCTCTTGCATTGCTCTATCTCTAACAGGACAGCAGAATTTATTGCCAGGTAGTATGTTCCTTTTGCCTTACTGAAACACAACTTTCAGTGGACTATCAGCAAGCTAAGCAATTTATTATAGACTCTTTATTGATAGCCCAATAATTTACTGATAGTTAGCCACTTCTACAGAGCAACTTTCTCAAAACATACCTCAGCACACTTAAGGAGTTCTGGCACCTTGCAGAGCACAAGTTCCTTTGAGCCGAATTAAACCCAGATTTGAATGTGTTGCCATATTGCTGTGTTTTAAGTGTTACTTTTTTTTCCTGGAGGTTAAGTACACAGTATGAAATAATCTCAAATTATTAAGTGGTATCGATAGTTATCATTCATATTTTGTTCTCTTTGTATGTAACACAGAGTTATTACATCCCTTTCCATCTTGCTTGCATGATCATTTTATTACCCTGTAACATGGAAGAAGAGCCCTGATCGAGGTTTCTGCTGGTGGAGAAAGATAAAACATAGTTACCATACTAAAGCACTTACAGGCCTACAGCAGACATTAGATTTAATTTATTTTTTTTCAGGGCTCACTATAGCTCCAGCTAGGTACTGCTAAGCATCTTCTTGATACTTTTCAACACCGTTGCTTTGTTGGTGGTATCCTAAACCTTACAAAGGCAGGATAGCAGCCTTGCAGACTTGGCACTACAACAGGACTACAGCCCATCTCTGTGCAACTTGTACCTGAATGAAATGTGAATTCCTACAGCATCAACACTTCCCACAATTCACATAACTTCAGCCACAGCATGCCTAATCATTAATAATGACAGAGTAAACATGATCTAAGTATAGATCAGTAGATTAAATTAAACAAATTATGTTTAATAAAGATCAGGTTTAAATCTCACTCGATCCAGGGGAATCCCTGCGTTGTAAGCTTTACTGGTGAATTAGTTTGATTCTTGCATTTGGGACACTCATTCCTGTCTTTATCTAGAAAACCATTCACAGAAATTTATTTATTCAGTAGGTCAACATTTATCTTGGAGAGTAAATATTTTAAGACCAAATAGGGACTGCTAATAGGATGTAGTATTTTTTTAAATACGATTCAATGAAAGATGTTCTTGGAAGATGTTGGCTTGCCTCTTTTGCTCTTCAGGATGTGTGAATTCATGCATAATTCAAGTTCCTGGAGAATTTCCTAGCATTTACAGGATCAGTAAAATTATCAGATTGTAAAGAACTACAGAGCAAACACCCATTAAATTACAGGGTTTTTACTGTGTTGCTTCTTTCTGTTAATACCCTGTGGACATCTAAGGACAGTGCCGTCCATTCTATGGATTCTCTTGTCCCACTTTTTCAGCAAATTTGTGCTAGCTTACCACCCACTGCTCTGAGGACCTGAGGTTGTCCTACTATTGACAGTACTAGAGTGCAGAACAGAACTCTAAAAAAGATGACCAAAAGATGATGTTCAGCATTTCTCATGTTCACTCTTTTTTAAAAAGAAATATATATATATAACTTCGATGCTTCAAGATGGAGATATATAATGATGGAGAAAGAGTTTACTGTAGTCATTTCTGTACTTAAGAAAAGTGCACAGCGCTGAAGAGCTGAATCTCAAGGACAAGAAAAACTTGAAAAATTCACCATTAAAATTAATTAATAAGGAAATTACTGGTTGAATAACTACCCTGCTTTAGTCGCTATGAGACAGGAAATGATTTTACAGTTATCTATATAAATTTTAATTATACAGATATATATTTTAATTATGTTGTTTTTCCCTTCAAACACAGATTTCTAATCACACAAACTGATGAAGAAATCTGATCAATGACGCCACACATTTTACAGTAGCTGTGGTGGAAAATATATATCAGCTTATGCACTATTAATCATCATTATTACCCAACTTAGACTCCCTCAGTTTAGTAATACTATTTTATTATTATTAGCAGTGCTTAATATTCTGCAATTAAATTCTCAAGCCATCACCCAAACTATTTCCCATCCCATCTGCAGTAAAAATGGGTTTCTATTGCTGGATTGACCCTTATGCTGAAGAGAACAATTATGTTACTGAGTAAAAAAATCAGAAAAAGTGGTGTCATGAATAACACTAATACCAGAACATATCTGTATAAGGGAATGACTATTTTATTTTTCTTCTTATTTTACCAATCTGCAGTTTAAAAAAAAAAGTCTACACATCACATATTCTGAGGAAATGATAGAAGTTCCTGTTCTCTCACATCTGGAACATTAGCAAGCTCAGCCTCCAAAAAATAGAGGCTAAATAATTTACCATGCTGTTTATTTCAAAGACCTCCTTCCAGAATTAAAGGAAATCTATTTGCATGTTTCTAAAGGCATTGTTCCTTCAGCCTGTGATGTTCATCAGTCGGGTTTGCTGCTTTTGTTTTTGTAATCTAAATAAATATAGTTCAATGGTTTGGAACTCCATGGTCATCCCAGTGGATTCCTCTATATCTATTGTGTAAGGCAGAACTAGGGGAAGCAAAGGATGACTAATTTTATGAACATGAGATGATGGAAGCAAGTGGAAATCTCTACATTCTGCTACAATTTGCCACTTTTCAAGACCCTTGTAAAGCCTAATGATCCAACAGCTTCCGAATCTCACAGCTTAGTTTGTATTTGCCATTTTCCCTGATTATTTCTACACTTTTCTTTGACTCATTAGTTCATTAGATATTGCTAGAAATCTGGTAAAACACCTCTCATTTGTTTGTGGTAGGTGTGTGCACCTGGGCACCTACCAAACAATAACTACAGGGTGTAAATCGACACCTAATTTGCAATAATACATACACAGCCTACGTGAGAATCAAGTGTTGAGGTAAGGGAGAAACAACCACTGAGAAACAGTGATTGAAGAGTGAGAGCCAAGGGAAATGCAACACACTATGCTGACAGAAGGAGTTAGAATGCACAAGGATTATTTTTTTTTCTGATATACTCTAATTCTAAACAAATATTTTTAAAATTGAAAAAGTTCTGTAAAGGAATTAGAGCTTAACTAAAGTAAGCTGTCCCAGATTCTGTGTAGTCCTTGTCAATGGTTTTCACAGAAAAGTGAAGTGAACATCTGAAATGGTTTGTACCTTGAATGGAGCTTTACAAGAATGAGATTTTCCATTTTGTGGAAAACTATACAAAAATTGTTTAAAACTGTAAACACAGAATTTTAAAATTTCCTATTTCCTACTAATCAGGATATTTCTGTATTTCCTACCAAAATTGCATTAAAATTGATTTATACTTCCTGAATGTCTCCATTTTAGTAAAATACAGGAAAAAGAAAGATATTTTGGTTGATGCAATCTAGATAGTGGCCCAAAAGCACCACGTGTCCTTCCACTGAAATCAAGGTGACTCTGGGCAGGATCACACAGCACACAATGCAGGACCAAGCCCAAGACTATACAGACAAAACCATTGAAGACAATGAGTAGCTGAAGCCAGCTATACAGCAGCTGGCTTTTATTCTAAGCCTGTCCCTTACCCTGTCTGCAGTCAAGGTAGAGAAATTGGGTCCTAATGGGTATTTTAGCCTAACTATAAAGTACACATCTAAAATAACTAGCCAGCTCACCTTCTGAATAGTGTCTCGTTCTGCTAACAAAAGAACAAGCTTATGCTAAATGTCTAAATTATAGGATTTTTACTTGTAAGACAGTTACCTTTGAAGAAGAGAAATATTTCATTATGTGCTTCATCACTGACTTAGAAGATTGCCACAACCAAGATGGCCAAAATTTCACCCAATCTTTTTGTATACTGTGGTTGTTGATGTCTAAATATGTAGCTATCTGCCTCCATCAAGACCACTTCAGAGTTTCATGATATCACTGAAGACCAAATTCTTCTAGGGATCTCCAGAAGATACCTAGAGTTCCTTGCCATCCACACACCACCTTCTGAAAAAGATGTCCAGAAGAGGATGTTCATGGATATCTTGGAGAACTTCTCACAATGTAGCCTAATGCAGCATGTGTAGTTCATGAGAATTTTTAGGTGGCCCCTTTGAACATCATTAATAGCTCACTTAAAATTTGGTCATTTTCACAGAGTAAGCATTGTATTTTAGCTTGCAGAGGAAAGGTTTGGAAGACAAAGGGCAAAGTCTGAATTGTCCTTAAAGCTATGTGGAAGGCCAGTGCAAAGTGACTGAGGATCAGGGTGGAACATTTCAATTTCCTTGAGCAAGTCCATGATGTAGCCATTGAACTTTGGACTCGGAGAACCTATGAGATTTAGGAGCATAAAAGCAGCAGCTGGAATAGTTGAGATGGGAAGTGATTAAGTCATGAACAATGTGAGGCTGGAAAGTACTGCAACAGGCCATTGGGAAATAACGATTACAGTGTCACCACTGAACTGCCAAATGTGTTTTCTACTGACTCAAGTGAGACTCGGGATTTCTTTGCTGCAAAGCATGGAATTGCTTAAAATTACATACTTTCCTCAGTCAGTGAATAAAATCTAAATAAAGTGGGGGCGCTTCCCACCTTCCTAATGGACACATTTGTGCTAGAAGTGATGATGGCAAGTCAGCAGCCCTTGTTTCTCAAAGTGATTTTCCTAGCGTTTGGTGAAGTGGACTCAATGACCCTTCCAACTCAGTATATTCTATGACTCTATGATTCTAAGTGTTGCCCAGATGGTGAATACAAAACCATACATACAATACAAGACCCTTAGCAACAAACCTCAGTGCCTTAGCAACGTGTTTCAAGAAGAAACACACTGAAAATTCACTGGCAAATCACCACAGTATTTTTTATAAAAAGGGAATCACTCAAGGGGACCTTTCTCAAGACCAAAGTTTGTGCAATCTAAAACTTGGAAAGACGTTTTGACTAGACTGAGCAATCTGTTGACCTTTCAGAGACATGCTCTTGGTAAATTCTTGTGTACCAAAGGTACTGGAGCTGATTTACTATGAAGCAAGGCAATGCCTTCTCAGGGAATGCCCCAATTTCACGAAGAATGTAAATTCGCTTTTTTTACAGGACCCTGAAAATGTTACTCAGGCATCTCATACTGAACAACCCTCAAGCTCTTTCCTATGAAAATATCCAAAACATTCCATAGATACGACTTAGCACCACAGATGCTAAAATATTGCCAGCATTCAGTCAGTGAAAATGTTCTATGCAAAATGTTACATTAAATATAGGCTTATCTGGAATGTTGGGGCTGGAGGGGTCTCCATGTCAAGGTCCTCCAGCAGCTGCAGAAGTTGTTTCATGGAGACAAACACACATAGTCTACAATAAAGGCATTTGGAGAAAGCTTTCTCTTTTCTACTGTGAATGGAATTTATCTTTCAGTTTCTCATCAGAAGATAACTTTTAAGCCACCATTCACACTCTGGCATTCATCAATTGAGTTTATTTCAATGTTGCCATCACAGGAAAAAATAGGATATGGCTACATGCATTCATAGAGACTTCATCACCACCTGAAAATGCATTCTAATTATTCAGATGTCTTGAAATAAAAATTTTGCCTGGTAAAAGCAGGTTCTTCAGAATAGATAGCAGCACTTAAGCATGGCCATGTCTCTCAGTAAATCCAGATAGTTCAATCATAAGAGTTTTTATGAAGACATGTATGTTTTCTTCCAACTTCTCACATCACTTTATTAGAGCAAAATAACAGAATCATAGAATCACAGAATCATAGAATGGTCTGTGCTGGAAAGGACCCCAAGGATCATAGAGCTCCAACCCCCCTGCCACAGGCAGGCCCACCAACCTCCAGGTCTGGATCTACACATTGTTGCCCAGGGCCCCATCCAACCTGGCCTTGAACACCTCCAGGGATGGGGCATCCACCACCTCTCTGGGCAGCCTGTTCCAGCACCTCACCACTCTGTAAAGAACTTCCCCCTAATATCTAATCTAAACTTTCCCTCCTTTAGCTTCAATTCATTCCCCCTTGTCCTGTCATTGTCTACCCTTCTAAAAAGTTGATTCCCCTCCTGTTTGTATGGTCCCTTCAGGTACTGGAAGGCTGCAATGAGGTCTCCCCGCAGCCTTCTCTTCTCTAGGCTGAACAAGCCCAGCTCCCTCAGCCTCTCTTCGTAGAGGAGGTGCTCAAGCCTTCTAATCATCTTTGTGTCCCTGCTCTGAACCCTCTCCAACAGTTCTACATCTTTCTTGTACTGGGGGCCCCAGAACTGGACACAACACTAGGGAGTAGTCCCTTGTGTTCCCTTTGATGCCAGAATGGCAATTCAAGACACCTCTGTTGTTACAGCCTATGTGTGATGGAAACATTTTCTCCACTTGCACCAGCACCGCCTCCAACGTAAAGTCCTATGGCATCCGGAACATGAGGGTTACATCTCACCCACGGGAGCTGGAAGGGCTTCTGAGCTGCACACACACACACTGTCCCCACTCGTGGGGCTGTCCTGTCTCCATCCCCATGACATGGCTCCTACAGGAAGGCAGCTTGGCTGGATGGATGGGGGCTGCAGCACATTCCTGACAAATCCAAGATATAAAGACACATAAACAGACAGTATAGCCCTTATTCTATTCCCAGTTACCCAGACATTAAACAACCCCCTGAGTTCTATTGTGTAGGGATTGTATCTCGATGGGTAAGAGAACAAAGAAACGTGTCAAAACATACAGGAATATTTCTCCTGACATGTTTGCATTTTCCTGAATGGTAATTAAATAAGCTCAGGTGGCTTTTTCCCTGATTGTTTACACTTGAACTTTTCATCAGCTTAATATCCCATAAACCTGACTACACACTCTATTCATTCACGGATTTCTGAAAATGGGTGCGTTTTGTTTCAAGAGGCAGATGTTAGTATAATATAGTACTAACAGATCTCTCAGTATGAATAAACAGGAATCTGTGTTTATGCACGATACTGAGAATTGTGTAGGGAGTTCTCCTCATTAAAATGGTAAACTAAGCCCTATTTAATTACAGCTTGAAAGCCAAAGGGAAGTATGCTACTATCTTATCCTGCAGGACACAAGGTAATTTAAAAAAAACAGTGGAATGCTAGTGATAATGTACACAGAAATACAAATCAGAGTAGGCAGTAGCATTTGGCATGCTTCTTACCTATAGACATCCATTTTCATTTCCAGCAATGATTTTCTGACTTGGCTACTTATTAAAAAAAAAAAGTCTGTTTTTAAAAGTTGTCCCAAAGCACAAACCATCTATCTCAACCATATAATACCGGAAAACAAAACCAAGTGAGTAAAATATACTTTTTTACACTGAGACAGTTTATACAGGTTCTAGATTAATGTTCTTCAACGAAACAGAGAGAAATCATTTGTAAAGACAATTACATTTTCTTTCTTCTCCTAAGGAATTAGGAGTGATAAGCTCTCTTCGTTTCCTCGCCTGATGACAAAAGGCTGCAAAACAAGATAATAAGAAACTGGGCCAAAAACAGATCTGGGCACCAGGGTATAAAAGTAATAGTACTGAGGACTCTGCTGATGCTGTGAAAGGCAGCATTTTGGACACATATTTGGTGTGTTCCATTTTTTTTAGTTCTTTTTTTTCAGAAGGTTGTTTGAAAAGGACCCAAGCACAGTTTGTCTCCCTTGTTTAGTACCAAGACAAATCCACAGCCTAAAGAAATCCCCCTGCTATATTTTTAAGTACAGCAACCTGTCCCTGTAAGAAGAAATAACATGTTATATTATTAAACTACCTTTGGCATCTAGTTTCTCCTATTCATTTATTCTCACCTAAGAAAATAATTATTTTCTGCTTGAGTTGAGCTGATATATCTCCAGCCAAAATATCTACAATTTGCAAAGTAGGTATCCTTGCAGTTGGCATACCTTAATAGCTTTCAGGCCAGACCAGTTTGTGGTGCTGTCTTCCTTTGCATGATATCTTTGTGGTTAGCAGAACCACTCTATAAATAAGCTTTGGGTTCTGTGTTCTTGGCTTTTTTAACCTCAGCAGGCTGGAAATTAATGCCTGCAAATCACAAGGAAGTGCACTAACCGGCCAACATGGGGGAAGAAGTAGGATATTGTGGGTTTTACTGGCACACAATACAAATAATCTAACTGTTCCCACCTCATCCCAAAATTAAAAAAGAACTAGTTTTATCAAAAGTATATAAAATACTGTTTTTCCAACAAAAACATCTCAGCCAGTTAAAAGTGCCTGGAGTTAACACTGAAACAACACCCAAGCAGCCCAAGAACACAGCAGTCTATCAAACTTCACATAAACCAAACGTTAGATGTCAACAGTGTCACACAACCACATGAAAAAACATCAGAAACATTTTTACATTCCACTAAATGAAACTGTAACCCTACTGCTAAAAATAGGGGTTCCCTTTAAATGACCACAGAGATACCAGAAACCACAACAGCCACCCCTGAGGCTGCCACTTTGTTCTCCTGGCAGCAGCTGAACCCTTCCATTGAGTCCCTGGAGTCAACCACAATTAATAACCATGCTGCAGGTCAGCACTTGGCCAGATCGCATCAAACAATATTTACATCTTTCTTATAGGGTCATAAATTATTCAACTTGATCATTTGGTGTACCCAAAACAATTACTTGCCTGCCATAAAAGCATGCCATGCTTACGCTAGCCGTGTAAAAGAGCTTTTGCTATGTTATCAAACTTGTGCCGGTGGATGGAGTTGGTGGGCAGAGAGGCCATCTTTCCTGAGCAAATGGACTGAGCCCTCAATCTTTAATTCTGATCTGGTGAGTGGAATTGCAATGTTTAACCAACCACTGGGCCAGATGTTAGCACAACTGTTACCAAATCAGACCTGCTTCCAGAGCTCTTCAAAAACCACCACTATGCTGTAAAGGTGAGAATGGCTGATAGCAGGGAAACTGGACTTTGGCAGGTCACTAATTCCAAAGTTAATCTGCTAGACTTTTGTTGTAGTTTTGCATAGCTTTTTCTCTGATGTAGAAGGGGGGGCTGCAGGGGGGGCTTCTGCAAGTAGCAGCCAGAAGTTCTCTGCAGGCCCCAGAGAGCAAACACCATCCGGCTCAAGGCTGGAGTTGCTGCCAACCAAGGCCGAGCCCATCAGCGACGGTCACAGCGCCTCTGGGAATCACAGTTAGGAGA
>VZTU01030395.1:93230-106303 GCA_013400835.1 Zapornia atra
AGAAGAGAGCGAAATAATGAATAAAGTTACGTTCTGCTAAGAAGGGAGGGGTGGGGGGAGGTGTTTTAAGATTTGGTTTTACTTCTCATTATCCTGCTCTGGTTTCATTCTGTGTGTAGTGTAATAAATGCAATGCTTTTTAAAAAATTTTGTGTTGAGTCTGTTTTGCCCATGATACTGATTGCAGAATGATCTCTCCCTGTCCTTATCTCGACTCCTAAGCCTCTCAATATATATTTTCTCCCCTATCCAGCTGAAAATGGGAGTGATAGAGCAGCTTTGGTGGGTGTCTGGCATCCAGCCAGGGTCAAACCACCACAACTTTTAACATAGGTGGGCATACTAAAGCACATTTTAATGCAAAAATGCTTAATGTTATCTCTCTCTCACTGTCAAAAATCAAAATTCAGCATCACAAAATTCAGAACTCTTGTGACGCTGGACCTCACTGCTGCCGTGTGTCCAGCAAGCAACTGGGCAGCTAAAGCAGTTTCTGCTTTAGTTACCATATGTGTGTCCCTGGTCCTCCTCAGTTCAGATCGCAGAGAGATGCTGCACAGAAACATCTTCAGTGATGCCAGCTGATGAGCTGACACTCTGCTTTGAAAGTTAGTGTGAATATAAGAAATTTCAAACAATTATTTTAACAGCCTATTTGTCTATCAAACTCGTTGACCATTAATACAGCAACAAATACTGTTTCACTAGTAACCTCAATTAGTGCACTATACAACTATTAACCCACAAATTTCTTCTTTCACAGGAAGCCTTTACTATATGGATTTCTACTTCAGTATCTTTCAAATCCTCTTCACAGAGAAATCAGACCAAATAAGTCTTCCTCACATAAGACAGAATGGGGCTAGGTGCACCCAGCCTTTCAACCTCTCCATTCCTCAGGCTTTCAAAAGACAGAGCCACCCTGATTTCCACCTGCAAAAGGGCAGCCCCAGAATGTAAGCAATGTGCTGAATCTCCCTTTGCTTTCCCCGAACATGAGTTGATGTGATGTATTTGGCTGAGCTGTGCACAGCCAAACCCCCTTCTCTTTGCCAAGCATACTAAGATAAAAACACAGTAAGATTCGTGGTCCCTGGAATTTCTGTACCTGGGAAACATAAAACCTGGGCACTTCTCAGCTTCTTTTGGACATTGTGTGTACAAAGCCACTAGACCCAGAGCATACCAGAGGCAAAGCTCCTTTCCTTCCAGACTGTGTTCTATAAATTGCTGCTTTGAGGTTATTAGCGAAGATTTGTATAGTGTCCAAAGGGAAAAGATGACACTGCTTTGATATGAGGCTTTTCATCTTCCCTGCCTTTCATTTTTACCTGTCTACAACTTCATCTTGAGTCATGCTGCTCACCTGCCTTTGCCACAGCGGCTGCAGCCATGGGGAGATTAATGCCCAGAGCACACACATTGTCCAGGCACATTAAGACAGACCAAGTTGCCTTTGCCGCAGCAACTGCAGCCATGGGGACATGGATGGCCAGAGCACACACATTGCCCAGGCACATTAAGAGAGACCATGTTGCTCAGTGGGCAGGATGGCATAGCCAGATCTGTACTCTTCTGATTTTTTTTTTGTTAGTCATAGTTTGCACATGTTAATGGAAAAATAACTTTGCAACCTCTTCAGACATTGCACGTAGCGAAGGCATGTGGCACTTCTCTGCAAACATGGAATGCTTGGCCAGCTTTCCTCACTGCCCAGCTGACTTGTACGGAGCAATTAGGAACCAGCAAAAGATTTCAGCTGTTGAGAACATAATAATTACAAAACCCTGTTTCTGTTACTCTTGTCAAGCTTCAGCTCTGCTCCTGAGTTTTCTTTATAGATTTTTTCCTCTCTGTCCATATCTTGGTAAACTCTGGGTAAATGCTCACATTGACCATTGTTAATCTTCCATGCTTACATGATGATAGCTAGTTTTTGATCAGTGTCTGAACAAAACCACCTTTTCTGGATGGGTCATGAGATAGGGTGGAATTTATGAGGCATCTTTCCCCGGATTATATTGCCTTCAGCTATGTTCTGTCAGAGACACTCTGTTATTCTCTGTAAATACATGCTCTTTCTTGTCATAATGATCTGGAAATAATGTCTCTCAATGGAACAAAACAGAAAGAAAAGAAATTTTCTGACAGGCCTGTCTTAAAATGGCGTCTTTAAAAATACCAGGATAATCTGTATCATTTGTATGACAGGTGAAGGTGAGACATTTTTGCTTTTGACACCTATTAGAGGGACAATTAGACTGCACAGCTCTTGTGTTACAACTGCATTCTCACTTATTTTTTTAAAGATCCCTCCCAGCCAGCCTCTCACAGGCAGCCTTTCCTGGCAAACTGAGCATCTTCAGTAAAATACACTCCAGTCAATCTGCGTAATGCCTATCCCTAAAGGTTGCACTGCCATTTCTTCCAGTAACAGTTCTGGGCAGGCTTGTGCTTCACCCCTCACACTCACTGTGCATAGCAATGGTCTCCTCTGTGTCCCTTTCCACCTCAGCTTTCCTCCCAGCATGAACAAAGATCATCACAGGTGACAACACAAAGGTGAAAACAGTTATCTGCTTCCTAACAATGGGACAGGCTGGCAGCGAGCTGACCCTACCCATACCTTCAACCCGATGTAATGTAAATCAAGGGCCAGACAAAATTTATCTCCACTGGAGCAAGAGAAGAACCAGTAAACAACGTGGTATGTTAGTCTTTCATCAGACTTCATGGTTATCCCAGAGTTTAGTCCTTACTGTATTTTCAAACTTGCTGTGAAGATGCTGGTTGCATCCCCCTTATCACATACAACCAGCAGAGTCTCTTTAAAACAGCTTTCACATTCCTGGGAGCTTTCCATACCAAGCATGCTGAACAGTACTTTTCCTTATTACAAATCACTTCAAGAAGCAAATGGTATACTGATGAGGCAAACCAAGTGACTAAAAAGATTTAATATACTGTTTCTGAGAATTTGGGTACTCATACAATGTCACCAGGATGTGGACTATAAAATTGATCTGAGAGAAAGGGAGAGTTTGCCAGGAAGTTTTGAGTTTTCATGACACAGCTGGAAGTTACATATACAGTACTGTGCACTACACACCAGCAGATTTTTAAAAGGCACACCAGGCACGTATACTGGCAAACATGTTCCCCGAGATGTTTCCCAGGATTAATAAACATGAACCTGACAAAACTGCATTTCGTTCCCACACAATTAAATGGTAATGAGTCACACAGATAAAGACAATATAGTACAAAAAGCACAGATGTCTTGCCAGGAGCTATATAGAGAGAAAAACAAACCCCTGGTTTATCAGCTCTCAGTGTTCTGATGACCATACTGGTACTTTCATATTCACGTCTGAAGGACCTGAAAAGCTGTGTTGTCCTGTCCTTTCCTTGTCTTTTACTAACAAATTTGAAGCAGACTAGAAAGCCTACAATAAAAAGAGTTGAACAAATCTAAAATACTTGCTTGAGGCACCAAAATAAACCTGGAGCTGCTGAAATGGAAAACAGAATGAGTCATAATCCAAGAAATGCCTCAGGCTTGCCACGCTCTCAGTATAATATGTCAATATTATCTAATAAACCTGATATTCAAAGGTTTGGAGTGCCCAGAATATGTTTTCAATAGTCACCCACACAAAAGCAAATTGTAGGCACACATGCACCTTCATTGCCCTTGTACTTTGGGATGAGAGATATACTTCCTGGGTGCTTCCTTAGAAAGACCCCAGGAACCTTCTGAGAGCATCGCCCAGCACAGCATAATCAACATTTTTAAGGAACCAGAGCTCAGTTTGAGGGAAAACTGCCTCAAAGGGTGAGATGGGGCTAAGTCTCAGGAGTGGCCTAGAATTCCAAGTATTGCCTGGGTTGTTTTACCATATATAGCCTGGATGCAGTCATGGACTACTCTGACATTCAAGTCTCCGATTCTGCCCTTATTCCCAATGGTTCAGCTGGAAAAGATGGAGCTTTGAGCTACTTCAGCTGTAAGATTAACAGGTTTCTCCTTGGGGGATGGGGGTTTGTATACAGAATTCTTTGTCAAAGAGGAAAAGGATCAAGCCGTGGAAAAGTGATAAAGAGCATCAGTGAGGGAACATGAACACACACACACACACAAGTAAACAAAAACTCAGCTATAAAATGAAGCAGCCTACAGAAAATTAAAGGGGCAGACCTTCAGCTGGCATGAACAGAAGCAGTGGAGGACGAACATTTATTCTGATTAATCTCAAAAGTTATAATGCCTGAGAGAGACCATACTAAAAAAACCGAACTAGATGCACTGTTTACAATGCAAACAAAACTGTTTTGAGCTGTTTTCATGAACACAAAGTAATAAAAAGAAGGGAGGTGAAAATCTATCTGTAGATGACCTTACACTTCGTGTGCCTGACAGTAATTTTACACGCAGTTATAGCCATCTAACTATCAGAAAGACTGAGGGAGAAAATGGAAACAGTCCAGAAAACAGCTAAAGTGATCAGAGAGCTGGAGAGACTGATACACAGTGAGTGACTAAAATAGAACTGGATTTTTAAGACCTTGGCTCTATGACAATTAAAGAGATACAGCAATTTGCAGTTTGAAAGACAGGAACACAAAAAGAGAGGGACTTTTATGGCAAAAGAGGAAGGGCAACTAAATAAGAAATGAAAAATGCATGATGGGTTTCCAAAATAGACTGGGTAGTCTCCCAAGCATGGAATGTGTAAAAGATCTGCTAATCTAGGACTAACAATGTTTTCTTCTCCCAGACCTGTTTACAATAGGTCTCTTAAAAATTTATAATTCCTGTTGTTAGTTCATCTCCACAATTCAACATTCCTAGCTACTCAGCACAGCTGGCATTTTATTCCAGGATCAACTAGCTCTTGTCAAAACAGTTTTGGGGAACAAACCTATTCATAACCTATTCATGGTTCTCTGCTATGTCTCCTGTCATCACTGTCACAAGCATGAACACTGAAGGAAATTTTAAGACGCAAGCATCACAAACGTACCATTTCTTTCAGCATTTGTTGAACTCACTGAGTGCTGCTGACTCATTTAGGCAAGAGTTTCCTTATTCCATCTGGATTTAATAGAAAGCTATGAGACAGAGAAAGAGAAAAATCCTGTAGCCTTGGGAGGGAGGAGCCTGGAGGGAAAAACTCAAGAAGTATCCAAGCAGAGGTTAATCACAGTTTGTGAGACTTTGACTATCGATCGTGTACATCCTGTCTGGAAAGTAACTTGGCATTGTATCTGCGCCTATCTATCTCCTTTATTTGGGTAAGTTGGACAGAGCAAACCACAGTAACAGACATACATTTATACCTATAATGTGTATATATATATCTCTGTAAATGTATTACATAAACATGTGTCATAGTACATGGACTAGTTGAATGGATGCTGCAAGGGCAGGCCAAGTCACACTACAGAAGTCTTACAGAGAGGAGGAATGTAATCCAAGCGCACCACCTTCAAGAATGGCATAAAATACACTTATTTGACTCAAAATATCTGGCAAAAATATCAATTGCTCACATGGGCATTTGTCTTCCATTCTCTCCTCATCCCTCTTATCTGTGCAGTTTTCAAAGCAGCTATTTCAAAATGTTATGCCCTTCAAAAAAGTGTTCTGCAAATTCCACGTTTTGCACACCAGCATCCACTTTCACAAAGGAAGGTTTTTATCTCTAAATTTACTTAATTTGCCTAAATAAATCGAGCTTCAACCAAGTTATCAGACTACAAAAAGATAAATACAGATTAAGAACAAACAAAACAATAGTGTTTGTTAAGCACTCCTTGTGCAAGTAAAAGTCAGATCCTTATGAACCCTAAGTGTAGGAATAGCCAATGCCTCGGGAAGGAACAACTCTTCACTCTGTGCAACTGACCTATACCTATTTCTGGCTTTTCAACAAGCCATTCTAAAACTATATGATGGATAAGAATGGGAAATACATATATTTTAATATTTTTAAACAACAACAAAAAAAAGAGTTTGCTATTTATCCAACCTTGGATTATTTTGTTGCTGAGAATGTCCTAAATTCCTAGGAGACTTTCTGGCTCATCAACATATTGCAAACAGACAAAAAATGCATTCTTAGGATAAGTAGTTTATCAGATTGTGACTATTTTTGTAAAGGCACAAGAAAACGACCTAATTCAATTATCACATGCTCAGCATTCCCCTTCCATATCTAAAGCATGAAAAGAGCAGAAACCTGTGACATCAAAGAGATTTCAACTTAGAGAGTCATTAAATAGCAAGTTGCAGAAATTATCTGTTAAAGTTAGTGGCAGCAAACCCCTCAAGTGTGGTTTAGATATGCACACTGAACCATGCTAGTCTAAATCAAGAGACTGTCACATTTAAAGTCAGATTCCAGATGGGCAGCTTTCATCAACAGATCTGAGACGTATTTGATCCAGCTGCTAAAAGGAATCTGCATCTCCAGAAAAAACTGCCAGGGTTTTTATTTTTTGAGATGTCCAAAGCACCAGAGCTTGTGGCATCTATTGAAGAGTTGTAGGGTTTGATTTTCATCTTTTAAGAAGTCATCCAGCAATGGCAGCACCCTGTTTCAAATCCCCAGATGCTACCTGCTTCCCACCAGATATTAGCATCCTGCAAAGTGATACTCCACCAATAGAAGTATAAAACACCTGTTAGCAGAGTCCTAATTAAGCCAGAGCATTTAGCAATCCCCTGGAAACATGGTGTGATCCAAGCTAGAGAGCATTCATCACTGACAGCTAATTACAGAATGTTTACAGCAAAGAGCAGCCCAAGCACAATTACTGCTTTTATAATGATTTTCCATCAGGATGTGGTTTCACTGTGGGATGCTTATGGATAAATCATCTGGCCCTTCCTACAGGTCCAACCAGCACCAGAGCTGTTTGTATATCTCCTCCAATATATCCCTTTTCTTTTTTCATTTCAGTGAGTGAACAACACAAGCTCTGAAGTTCTGATCAGCACCCAGGTTCTAGTTTCACGCTACACCAAGCCTGAATGTCTTTCTTTGCTCTGCTTTTATGAATAAACAGCCATCAACACTTGGGTCATCACATTTTAACAAGCTACCACCGGCCAGCTGAACAGCAGCAGCCGGCTGTTTGAGCATCATGTTGCAAGGTTAAAGCAGATGAGTTTCTTCCCCAGCCCTGGCAGGACTGCAGCACAAACAGGCTCATGAGTAGTTATCCATACCCTACATCCCTTTCTCAACCTTCTATGAGGTGCAGCTGGCCCGCTTGTCTTAAATACTTTCTGAATCCCCAAATCCCCATTAGGGTCCCTTACAGTCTCTAACAGGCTTAAGCACACAGGAAATATCAATTATAACAGTCTCTCTCCTGCAATAAACACTTAAGTGCGTATTACAGGTGCAGTCAGCCCCAAATCCCAAGCTGGGACATTTTTTCACTAGACTGTTACTTATTTCAGCACTTGAATCTGGGTCCCACTGATTCATTGTGAGTTCTACCCTGTAACATATGCTGACATATTAATACCAGCTCTGCTGTTACATCCTATAAATTGCAGTGAAAAGCAAAAATTGGGGGGGGGAAGAATAAAATATGAGAATGAATTATGAAAACATGCAGAAAACATTTCCAGACTTCTACTGATTGAAGGAAAAAAGTATCTAAAAATGTCTGAGCCCAGCCCCTTTGCTATTCCCTACGCTCTCCATCTGCTCACGAGAAGCTGTATTCCCACTGTCGGTATTAAACACCAAACTCTCTCACCAGCCCGCCCCTCACTGGAGACCATTTGAGCACTAACTGGTAAATCATCAAAACAGTAACTCAAGAGATCTCGTGGGAGTACTTTCTTTCTTCCTTTCTCATATTAGAAAACAGAGGCTATGCTGAAAGCTACTGTAAAGATATCTATTACCAGTAACCTATCTTGCCTAAAAGAGATCCAGAAAATCCTAAAATCATTTCTGCAACTAGTGTTTGACTTGAACGCTTTTATCATGCCATGTCTACTCTGACTCTTTAAGCAGCTTTCACCCTGACACGTGTAAAACCAGCCCTCATAGAAGCTTTCAGCTTACATTCAGCAGCATTGGATATAATTCGGCAAAACAGATATAAAGGTTTAGCTGTGGCTTGTATTTGTTTATATTTTTTGATCACTGAACTGAACTCCATGGGGCAGAAAAGGAACTGAGAGCAAGGTAGTTTCCATACACAGAGAGAGGACTTAATTACCCTTTTTCATGGAACAAGTCAAGAGTCACTGCTTCAGGGCTGAAAAACTAGCATGGATATGATGCACCCACTTCTTCCTAACGTCTCCCACCATCTTTTCTTATGTGTACTCTTCGAACAAGCAGTTTTATTTACATTTTTTGACTTACACAGATATGGCTACATCAAGACAACATGTTGGGGTTGGCAGCTTACATGTCAAATCTGAATATTTAATCCACCCACTGTGAAAACAAGGAAATCTAGATTTGAACCTATGCCTTTAATCCCCAAGACCCTTTAGGTTTTCCCTCATTTTAACGCATCTGAAGGCCACCCAAATCTCTCAAGGTTTGCCACACCTGCTTCCTTCATATGGATTTACACCAGACATGCACATATCAGAGGGAAAATTGGGGGAAGCGGTTGTAACATCTCCACCAACAGTGCTTGGTTTGTTTCTTGAATTCTCAAGTCTGCAGCTGCCTCTCCCTTTACCCCTCACCATATTGCCATGGGAGGCCTGCAGCCACCATTTTTACACCTCACTCCTAATATACACAATTATTTAAGGCCCATCTGACATCTTGCATCCCAGCAGGTCATCTGTGAAACAGTAGCAACAAAAATTCTCCAGATACATCATAAAAATATGAGGATGAAAGACGCTTCTTACAGCTCCTCTGAAATTATTAGGATTTTCAATACTGATCTTGAAAAGAAAATAACATATTTGAAGTAAACACCTGTTAAAACGCCGATGAAATTGCAAGGGGAATAAACATTCCTCCTCCTTTAACTCTTTGAGAATGTAAACTGTTATGTATATGGTAAACATGATATGATAACTTTAGATCAGGTTAAAAATAGTCTGTAAATGGGAGAAGGGAAAAAATGAAAAGAACACCCAGAACAAAATAGAACAGATGAGGCCCAACTGGCTATTATCCATGGTTTCATTGCAAAGGCTGGGGAGCTCTCTCAAATTCAAAGTATAACTGTGAACGGTTTTGCCAAAAGACATGTGACTGACATCCTTGCTGTGGTCGGGAAAGATGGTTCCTATCTGTATATAAAGCACTGCAATTACCAAAGTAATGCTCAAAGCTTAAACAGGAACATCCTCATAAAACACATGTTGAACTGACTCAGCATTTCTCAAGAAAACCACGCACTGGTTGGGGGCTGAATGTACCCAACTTAAACTAGTTCTTTGCCACTGGCAAATACGAAAACTTGTTCGCTGAGACCTGTGTCATCTGTCCTAGGGAGCTGCTTTGGCAGGGGGGTTGGACCCGATGATCTCTGGAGGTCCCTTCCAACCCCTACGATTCTGTGATTCTGTGAGAACTTCCCTCCTCCCAAACTCTGTGTGCGAGCTGGGCTGTTTCCCCTTCTGCTGCACTTCACAACTAAGAGGAATTGCTGTGAACATGCGAGACGCATCTTCATAAACCTTCTCCTAAGCAGATCTTAAAGCTACCTTCCCAGTGATGCGTATGAAAACACAGTAATGAAACTACTGAGCTTATCACAGCCTGGCTCATTTCCCAGGATGCCTCATCTATATGTCTGCATCCATCATCCATACCTGGACCTATACTTTTGATTACAAGCTTTTTGAGAGACATTGTTCAATATTTGCGCTCTCTGTATCGCAGTAAGATCACAGAATCGTAAAATCGCAGTATCACAAAAATCACAGAATCACAGAATGCTTTGGGTTGGAAGAGACCTTAAAGACCACCTAGTTCCAACCCCCTGCCATGGACAGGGACACCCACCGCTAGACCAGGTTGCCCAAAGCCCCATCCAACCCGGCCTTGAACACTGCCAAAGAGGGAGCAGCCACAGCTTCTCTGGGAAAGTCTGAGAGACTATTCTAACGTAAGTTATAATAATGAACAACTTCACCCTTCCACTTGTTAAAAACACAGCAACAAAATGTGTAATGCTTAGAAAATGGAGATACATTATAGCTCCTCAATAGCTGATGGGACCTTCAAGCAGAAGTTCAGTGCCATACCTGGGCCGAAGTGTGGAAACACACAGACATTTCATGTCACATGGTATTATTGTTTAGCAGTTACCTGCACAGAGCTTAAATAAATGTAAAGAAAAAAAAAAACCTGTGCAAAGGATGTTACAGAACATCATATAAGCCTGGAGAAGGTTTCCACCCTGCTTGTGGTCATTGCTCTCTACTTTTACTTTTGTCCTTCAAACTGTTCTGTCCAGCCACACTGGCAGAAAGCTGACCCTGGCAGCCCTGGGAAGGGAAACTGGAAAGATCCCCCTTACTGAACACTGCATATGCCTCGGTTTCTGTACGTTTGCCAGAAGAGCCAGGGATCAGAGCTTGACACTGCTCAGACTTTGCCATCAACCTCACTTGATAATTCATACACAAATCATTTCCAAAGTAACTACCAAAGTTATTGAAAACAGGGTAAGGAGTTCTTAATACCCAAGCCATCTACAGCCTTGGGCTTTTATTGCTTTTAAACTGGCTTTTCATGAAAAATACTATTCTTTCAGGAGCAATTGCATCACCACTTTATTTCAAATCCTCAAATCCTCAAAGATTACAAAGGAAAAGTTCATTTTCCACAGTGCTGTCTTAGAATCACAGAATCATTAAGGTTGGAAAAGACCTTGGAAAAGATCATCTAGTCCAACCACCCCCTACCACCTATATTACTTATTAATAAAATTACTTACCTCATCCAACCTTTCTTTAAACACCCCGAGGGACAGTGACTCCACCACCTCCCTGGGCAACATGTTCCAATGCCTAACCACACTTTCTCAGAAGAAATTTCTCCTAATTTCTAACCTGAACCTCCCCTGGAGCAACTTGCAGCCATTCCCTCTTTTCCTATGGCTAGTTATCTGTGAGAAGAGGCTGACCTCCAGCTCACCGCAGCCTCCTTGCAGATAGCTGTGGAGAGCAATAAGGTCTCCCGTCAGCCTCCTCTTCTCCAGACTAAACAGTCCCAGTTCCCTCAGCAGCTCCTCATAAGACTTGTGTTCCAGCCCCTTCACCAGCTTTGTGGCCCTTCTCTGGACACACTCCAGGGCCTCGATGTCTTTGTTGTAGTGAGGGTTACAAAACTGAACACAGTATTCAAGGTGCAGCCTCACCAGACCTGGGTACGGGGGGACGATCACCTCCCTGGTCCTGGTGGCTACACTATTCCTGATACAAGCCAGGATGCTGTTGGGTTTCTTGGCCAGCTGGGCACACTGCCAGCTCATGTTCAGGTGAGTGTCAACCAACACTCCCAGGTCCCTTTCCTCCATAGTGGTTGATCAGGTTTTACATTAGCAGGCTAAAAAAACCCCAGGTGGACATCAACCAAAAGTGCTCTTTGCTTTTTTACAAAGGGGACTGTTAGTGCAAAACCACTCTTCAGTGGCAGATTGTGGTTTGGGTGGCCTTGAAAGAAGAACCACCCCCTAGCTTTTAGCAAGGCTGGAGCTGAACAAGTGGAGCTCCACTTGTTTGGCAGAGTGAGATGTAGCAGGAGCAGTTGGGAAAGAGGTAGAGCTCTTCAAAAGCAGCTCCCTGGTTGCGCATATAGACCTCATCCATGCGTCTAGTGAGGGGGAAGTTCGAAAGTAGTTAGAAAGCATGGTGTGACTTCATCTGCCAAGGGGTTAGTTTGGGATCCTGTGCTAGTTGCTCTGAACTTGATTTTCAGCAGCACCAAATCCAAACTTCTGTGTCTGACCCAAGCACCCACCAGAAGCCTGCTGAATGCTTTTGAGCTGCGCTCAGCTCCCCATATCTATAGGATACAAAAATAATAGTTGCTGGGCAGAAGCACCCCTAAGGGTGGGTCTGAACCTCAAGCCTCTCAATTGGCCTTTTTATTCCTCCCACACCCAGAAGACAGAGGAATTAGGGGGAAAGAAAAGCAGCTCATATGTATGTCTTGAGTCATCATGCTGGTTCTTTGTTCGCATTTGAACCTGTTGTAAACGTGCATTTGCAGGCTTTTTGTACTTAACGACTCACAGCTACACTGCTGGATCCAAACCATTTACATGACACTAAACTCATAAGCCTGGGAGAAAAAAAAAGCATCATTAGTTACACATAGATGCAAAGCTTTTCTGCAGAAGTTATCCGGTCAAGAACAATGCGGTAAGGTCCAGAGCATTGTATGAGGTGATTTCCTACTCAAACCATGCATAGTTATTTTTATATCACTTCCCTGAGAGCTTCACAGGGCTTAAAGCTATTCTTAACTTCATGCAGTGGTGGAAATTGAAGAAACTTACCAGTACCAGCTTCCTTCTAATTTCACAAGCCTGGATCACTAATTAGTAATGTCTCTTTCTGAGGATGATGGATGATCATGGTTGGTGAATGCAGCAAGAATGTAGTCTCAATGTTGTCCCAAAAGTGGGATTGTTACCCGGTGTGCAATATGCCAATGCAGGTATCATCTACATCTCATGAGCTCACACTGCCTATCCATGCTGTCAAATACTTTTAGCAGTCATTATAGCATTTTGCTCACTTTGTATACAGATTGCTCTTAGGGTTAAATCATGTTTTCAAATAAAACAGAAGAAATATTTTGTATGGGTTGAAGTTAAAAAGCAAAGAGGGCATGCATAATAACAGTTTGTAATGAATCACAGAATAATAGAATGCGTTGAGTTGGAAGGGACCTTTAAAGGTCATCTAGTCCACCCCCCTGCAGTAAGCAGGAACACCTTTCATAGAATGTTCATAGAACCAGAGAATGGTTTGGGTTGAAAGTGACCTCAAAGACCACCTAGTTCCAACCTCCTTGCCATGGGCAGAGGCATCCTCACTAGACCTGATTGCCCAA
>VZTU01030396.1:249-17475 GCA_013400835.1 Zapornia atra
CACAGTGAGCTGTAGGATCATCTATTCTTTGACTCCAATAATTTTAAAATGATCTCATTGTTTAAAAAAGTAGAAGAATCACATGGTATTTGAGATTCCTTAAACCATACTGGGATACTTTCTTATTGTCACAGTACCAGTGCTCTTCCAGCAACAGCCCTAAGAAAGGTTTTGGGATGGAAAAAAAGCCTTGATTGGAGTATGTCAATTCAGATTGTACAATGTAGCCTCCCTTTGGATAATTTTATGAAAGGTTGTTTTATAAAAAACTAATGGAGCTAGACATAAAGGAAAACATTTCTACACTACTTAGTGGGTTTCCTGAATTTCAAATATTAAACATTTAATCTTAGTAGCCTCTTCGCTTTACATGACCTATTTTTTACTATCCTATGAATGGAAAAAAACCCCAAATCCCAGCACTCAATACTTTTGAAAAATCACTGAAAGATAATATCCATAATATCTGTACACACTTAACTCAAAGTGTTTTGTCTAATACAGTTACACCTCAATACCATATACGTCACATATTTCCAGGGACTTAACTTCAAAATCTCCTATCTAAAAAGCTACATATACTGCAGAAGAAGCACTGCTTTTAGCAGAGATGTTATGCACAAGCACAGAGTCAAGATTGCAAGCTACTGGCTCTGAGGCTTACAGAGGTATGCTGAATTTTTGCCATTCAGATACAGCTTCAGGGAAATCTATGGCAAACTAAAAGATTTTATATATTGCTTTTCCAAATTAAAGAACCAAGTACATGATTATGCCTAAGAAGACTGTGTAGCTCTGTACGAGCGGGCACTGAGGCTTCTCCCTGTCCTTCTCCTTTCCCTTCCCTCTTCCACTACTTTAATCAGATGAAAAATTTCCATGGACTTCATATATGCAAATACTTTCACCCTACAAAACTGTTAAAGTGTGGGGGTTTTTTCTTCCCTAAGCAGCAGAATAAATTAAATCCAGAAGCAACTACAACCAGCACAACATACATTTCAGGGCAACACCAGACCCTAATTTCTTGAGCCTCACTTTGTGGTCTCCAAATAAAAAGCCCCTCCATAACTGGCCTTTGCTCCCCCTGGCCTTTTTTTTTTTTTGCTTCAATTGCCATTTCCTATGTATCATTTTTCTTTAGCATCTCCTGATTTGGTTTATCCTTTAAGATCCTCTCTCCTCAAGGTCTTAATGGTTTTCTTTTCAGATTGGATTCCTATTTATAGGAGCACTCAACTCCTCTAGCACACTTAGCCTATCAATTTGACAATGTTCGGTGTGCGCAGGATTCCCTGCATATTCTAGGAAATCCTTTCCCAATTCAGACATCACCACACCAATGGGGGAAGCAGTGTCCTTCTCTTAAATACAAATACCCTTGATTCAAGAGAACAGTACTATGAACTCCAGTCTTTGCAAGGCAAGTATTTAGCTTGGTAAGACTTGGAAATATTTTAAGATATTAGGGTTTTCACTCTAATAAATACCACAGCAGTGAAGGAGGGCCTTCTTAACATCTAGTGCCAAATTCAGCTTGAAAAGCACCACAGCTTTTGTTATCACAGCTACCAGCTCACAGCTTTTTCAAGGCCAGACTAGTCACCTGTGCCAACAATTTGCAATTGCCACTAGGAATACATGGAAGTACTTTTTCATGCTAAACTCCTGTGATGGAAAGGTTGGGGGGTTTTTTAAGTTACATGTTGAACACAAAATGTGATTTGTCCTACACTCCTGGTTCAGAACCAGCTTTGCCAAATTCAGAATCTTGTACAACATCAGCATGGTGAATGTGCAGAACACAAAGCATACGCTGCAGACTTACAAAGCTCTAATTCCATAAATTTTCTTTTGATAAATACTTTGGAGTTGATTTACTGTTTGGGAACATGCATTCAAGTTCTAAATAAAATATTTTATATTATTTCCAGATCAGACATAACTCTGTGTAAGGAATCATGCTGAAATCCAGCCCTGCCTTATACAGTTACTAACAACACACCAGAGAAGAATATATTCCGATCTCAAAAGCCTCAGAAGAAATCCCCCAAAAAGCAGCTTTCTCCTGTTAAGGCTATAGGCAATGCCCATTTCAGGTAAGAAAAGAAACTGAGCTCATTTGTTTATCCTGCATCTTGTTCCAAAGCAATTAAATGAATGAAGAAATTGTTTGCCTGTCCATGATCACAGCAGACTTAACACTTGTCAACTGCCATCTTTTGGAATTAATTCAGCCAACATCGTCATGTGCTTCAAGCACATCCTCAGAACTTGGCCAGGCACAGCTAGATGGTTGGTTTTTTCCAGCACAGAAACACAGCAGTTAGACCATTAAACTATTAATGAATTTCCTGAAATAATTCAGTATAGCTTCCCGGATATGTGAAAGTGAAGTAATGCTGAACTAGGGTGTTGAAGGGGGGGAAGGGAAAAAAACCCACCTAAAACCTAACATGGTAGGTGATCCCAGGCATCTGTAAAGGCAGATCTTCAAAACACCTCAATGGTTTTGATGGCAACACTCAGTCTCCATGGCTTCCACCTTACAGAAAAATTCATGTTTCTGATCAAGTCTGCAAAATGTTTGGCTTCTGTTTCACAATAAACTGTTCAAAAACATCTCAGTTGTGAAAATGCATTCACCTGTTACAGGAAGAATTCACTCATCTCTACAGGGAGAACTCACAGCTAGAGTCCTTGTACATGAGAAGCAGGACACGAAGATTTGTGCTGTTTCATAAGGAAGGAGCAGGTGTTACCTATTCCTTCAGAAAAACATCTTACTGAAACACACAGCATCTCCATTACAACACCACTGTGTGCTCAGCCAATAACGATCACCTATATAGTTGAGCACAACTCATTAACATATTAAAAAGCAGCAAAAAATAGCAACTAGCTTTCACTAATCAATGCAAATGCTCCTGAAATACAAAATTACATGCTACCATAACTAGTGCGCACACTAGGCATGCCTTTGGGACCTTGTCCTTTTTTTTCCTCCAAGTCTGATTAAACGTATCCCCTCAAAGTACAGCGTGCAAGCTCAACCATTTCCCCCCTTTTCTGGTGGCTAGAGCTCCCCATCAGCCTGCATTTCAAAAGCTGCTACAGAACACAACCAAGAGTCAACGTGAGATCACGGAAAATATTTAGCAATCTTTCTAATGTACTGCAGATCGGATTGGCAGCAGAGCCAATTGCAAAGATTGACCAATATTTCTCATTTTAAGACTCTGTACGCTGTTGTGCCAGAATTTAACAGCACAGGCCAAATGCCAAATGTCTTTGCAAACATTCAGCAATCTGGGAGAAATATGGAGAATTACATTGTTTCAGGTTTATTAAATTCTGGACACATTTTATTTCAGAAATGCTAACGGTAAATTTTGCAGGAATAACTTTGAGAAACCTTATCTGTGCCAAACCCCACCTTAATTTAATCTCCTTGTGTGCACATCCTACAAAGCAACTTTCACTGATGTGACTGAAGAGTCTTCTCCCACGTAGACCCTTCCCCAGCCAGTTCACAAAATGGACATTTTTTTCTTAATGAATTCAAAGCTTTCTTTTTTCCAGTTTAGGTGTGGGATACATGCCTCCTTCTCTGGATACTCTTCCAACCCTGCTCTGCAAACAAAATTATGAATATATTATGAGGATTTCCTCTCATACTCATTACTGCATATATCCAAATAACTGTTATGACTTAAGTAAACTGGAGTCCCATTTTACTTTCACCACAGACTCCCTGAATGAAAACCAAATGAACAAAACAACTGAAAATAAGTATTTTTTAAAAGGGCCATAATTATGTATGCTTAAATCTTTAAGCACAGAAACGAGGAAACAATTCCTAGTCTCCTTTAAAAAGTACTAAAAAGTAAGGTCTCCTTTGCACTATATTTGACACTCACCAACTATAACACAGCTATCCAGGTTTTTTACCACATTATTTGAGCACTGCATCTTTTCTTTTTCTTTATGTTATTATTTTTTCTTTTCTAACGGAAGAGAACATTTGCACCTTCCCAGTTTGCAGACAGGGTGAACCACAAATGTAACAGCCTAGAAAAGACATAAACACAGATCTCCAGAATTCCCTACTAGCACTTTAGTCACTGAGCCCTCTTCACTCTCCATGTCCCCCTCCTATCCTGACCAAACGAGTTAATTGTAACGCAATCCCTACACCATTCACAGCTTACAGTGTACTAAGACTTTTTGCATCTTCTGCTTAAATGTTGGTTTCGTGGTTTTGTACCTCTCTATATTCAATATTCCTCACAAGAAGCAGAGATGTATGAACCTGACTTGCACTGATCCTCCCTTCCTTCTAAAAAAACTCCAACAACCACTAAATGAAAAAGATATAGATTAGAAAAAAAGAAAAAAAATAACCCAAAGAGATTGCAACACTTCAAAGATGAAAAATCATGGGGTGTGTTATCAACATGACCTGATGAAAATGATTGCTAAATCTGATTGCATTAATATATCCCTCACCAACAGCTGAAGAAGGGAAAAGCTGCATCCCTGAGAGACATGATATTCTTAAAATGTCTTAGAAAATAATATAGAGAATGTATAGATCTTTACCATGTAAAAATCAATAGGGTTCTAGGACAAATCTAGATAATTTACCAGAAGAACTTGAGGTTTGTATAGGTTTTTGAGCCATTCTGTGTAACTCTATAAAAGCAACATAATTGCTTGTATTAAAACATATATATATAAGCAACAAATTTACTTGCATTAGGATGTTTGAAATAAAGTCACAGAAAGACTAGTCTCCATGTTTACATTTTACAGGTGCTTTCCATAAATTAGACACTATAAAAATACGGGTTTGCTTTGGAATAGTTAAGTATATTTTTAAATGTCATAATGTAGTAAAAACACCAGAAAACAATTTTCACCTCAATTTTGTATTTGTTGTACAAAAAGCAAAGGTCTCAAGTGTGTGGGGGGTTCCTTACATCAATCAATCAAACAAATGTAAACACAAGTGCTTTCTTGAGAAAAGATGCCCTAAGTTGTCAGGACTTCCAAGTGAAAAGCAAATTTACCTTTTTTGGCTGGGGCAGGGATGTTGGTTTGTGTTTTGTTCTCGTTGATTTGGGGTGTGGTTTTCGGGGTTTTTTTTTAAAAGACAAGACTTCCCAGTTGCTCCCTTAAGAGCTCTGAACCAGCTGGCCATTTATAACAAAGTTAGACCAAAGGGTATAGATTTTGAAAACAATTATATTTCTACAGGACGGTGAAAACAAGAGGCCTATTTAGACAGAGAGATCCCAAACCTTCAGTAAGGAACAGCTGTAAAGCGAGTTCAGCAACAAACCTGTGCTCCCAGGAGACTTTATAATATACGAAGTACAGGGAAATATTTAACTGACCCTGAGAGTCACCCATAAGACAATACATTCACGGGAAGCAAGATTTCAATAGTTACATAACTGCTTCAGGTTTTTGCAATCTTTAGTGAGATAAAATTTATGAAGAATGAAACACTACTTCTCTGATCAAACATGATTAACACTACAAGCCAATGTAGCAATATATATATATTCACTAAGATAGATCCACCATAGTTTAACAAGGCAAGAAAATCAGAGAGTCCACAAGACTCTACTTAAGCTTATGATGGGAGCAGAAATAAACAAGTAACAGCAAGAGCTCTCACAAACTAAGTCATGAGATTTGGGATGCAGCCTTCTTCATTAAAATCTTCAAGGACAAATGGGAAAAAATAAAATCTTCTTGGCTATCATAAATACAGGCTAGGAACATCGATTATATGCATTTGTTTAGAAATGTATGTGTGTGTGTGAATGCATACATACACCCAAAAATACCTGTGCTCATATATCTGGATGAAAACTCCACCTGAAGTTTGAAGGCACAAATGTCTCAGACTCGCATTTCACCCCTGTTTCTGCAGCGGAAATAGTTGTCACACTCTACTTCTCTGCACAGTAGAATTGCAACGAAAAATTTAGGTCATGCATTTTCCTTTAGCCTCCACTATTGCCAAGACTTTCCCACCCAGAGACAAGGCTTGGGTTCCTGGAGGCAGCATTTTATTTGCAGTATAATTAGGAAACTGTAACAATTACCTTGTTACTTTAAAATTGCACTGCTAGCAAACAAACAAGATAAGATTTGCAAAGTCTGTTTATCACCGTTTCTAATACACACCTCCTGATCTATATTTGCAAGGAGTGCACAAACAGTAGCAGTACAAGCCAGGAGTGTCATAATTTTTTTCAAGCTATTTTAGAAAGTTAGCTATTGAAATAATGCCTGCTTTTGTTCAAATATCAAAGAGGATTGCCTTCATCTCATGAATCTGTCAGGATTTAAGCGCAAGGTAGGTTGCTCTAATGAAATACAAACCCAATGTGAGCTACATCTGCACTTCTCTAGAGACTAATGGGTACATTTCAGCTCCCAAATACCAAATTTAAATGTCTTTAAATTGTTGAGAATACAAAGTCATTTCACTTTTGCTGGGTTTTCATTTCAGTAAGTGATGCATGCCATCACGCTTTCAAAGCAAAGCTAACACAGCTACTATAGGCAGAATTAACAGTAGAGAGGTATCCATAGCTGTCATTTCAGTTCAAACCACAGCAGAATGGTTAATTTTATCATGAAAGCATTGGAAAGGGCATTGATTCAGAAGTATTAGAATAGCCAGGCGCTGACACAGTGATGGTGAAAGATGCTGAATGCAATGCAGGGGAGCTGAAGAGAGAGGACAGAGGTAACTACGAGGACACAGATAACTAAGAACCAATGCTGAGAGCCTCCAGAGATAGTTTTAGGAGGCACTTGGAGCTGTCGCAGCTCCTGAATTGATTTGGAGACCCACTGCAAGACCATAGCTACTGTAGCTGTTTCCAAAATGTGATAAACGTAATCTTTATGGCAGTCATTTTTAAAAACATCAAAGCTCCCTCCTCAACTTTAAGATTAAGGAAGTGGCAACTGCAACAAGTGTAAGTAGATAAACCTGCAGTTGAAATTAAACCAACATCTTCCATCCTTAAAGCAACAAACATCACTCAGAAAACCCACACATGCAACACAAAATGCCTTTGCCAGTTTTAAGGTTTGGCTGGCTATACTGTGATAAAGCCAGTAACAAAAGATGCATTCTTTGCTTCAATCCATAATGCTTCATTTTTCATCAAAATTTTCCCCTTTTATCAAGTATTTTCCTTCTTTCAAATTCCCCAGCTCAATTGTTCAGCTCTCTAGGCACCAACTCAAAACATAGGATGACTAACCAAGGAGACTGTGTAGCTGCAATGTATCAACTTGGTTTTGTTGACCATTCACGGATCACTGCAACATCAGCTTCCCGTGTCTGCTTTGGAGACAAATGATGAAAGCGACTGTTTCTTTCTCCAAGCTGCCCAGGTATCACCTAGGCAAGCAGGAAAAGTCCTGTTTTGTCCTGCTGTCAGAAGTCTCAGTTGCTGAAATTAAAAATATATTCAAATAGCCTCGAACACAGGTAGTTATCAAGTTTACTGGTCAGAAGATGAAGATGCCTAAATCAATTTGTTTAACAGGAAGTATTACCAGATAGAATATATGATAATGAACATATAGTGAGTTACACAGCAAAGGTGATATTCAATACCATACCAAAATCATACCTCACTTAAATGCTACCAAAAAAAAAAACCCCAAAGAAGCTGTTGGTATAGTTTATTATATTCCATTTATGGCATATACTTAATTTATTAAACCATGAAAATATGAAACATAATTATTGCATAAAAGGACTTAATTTTCCATCATAAGGGAAAAGAAGGTTGGAAGACCAGATGTATTTATTTAAAATAGAATAGTTCAGTTGGAAGGGACCTACAAGGATCACCTAGTCCAACTACCTGACAGTTTCAGGGCTGACCAACAGTTAAAGCATGTTATTAAGGGTACTGTCCAAATGCCTCAAACATCGTCTGGCTTGGGGCATCGACCACCTCTCTAGCAAGCTGTCCCAGCATCTGACCACCCTCTCTGTACAGAAATGCTTCCTCATGTCCAGTCTGAACATTCCCTGAGGCAGCTTTGAGCCATTCCCATGTATCCTGTCACTGGATGCCAGGGACAAGAGCTCAGCACCTCCCTCTCCACTTCCTCTCCTCAGGAAGCTGCAGAGCCAAAACTTCCCACTGAGGTGTTTGGTTTGAGGTATTTTTAATAATCTGTTAAAATAATTTCCCAGACTAATGAAATAATGTTCCAGATGTGCTCACAAATTCAGGTGGAAAACCGAAGGTAGATATATAAGGCCTAGAACTGAAAAGGCAAGAAAACTCCATTCCCAAATGTGATCAGAAACCAGGAAGACAAGTAAAGTTCTTCTCCAAATCTTATCTGGATTAAATTTAGAATACTGCAAAATTCCTGTCGGTAAAGAAAACGGCGTGACACTTGGAATGATACAAAAAAAGATCTAAGTTACATTTTTTCAGGTCCCAACAATCATTACCTTATGACAATTAAGATACTCCTGAAGCCAATTAGTGGAAATAATTGCCATTCATATGGGTAAAGGGTTACCAAGTGTCAATGAAGAACATAAAATAGACAGCTTGCTTGAAAAGTACAGAGAATTTTTGAATACCTATGTAAAAAAAAGAACTAATGAGGACATCTCTTTTGGTATTGTCTAAGAACTAAAGGAGGTTTATATCCACACATTTGTATGCTTTTAAAACATCCTTTACATTGTCCATAATTTTTACCACTATATTAAAAGATAATTTAAAATTCTATTATTGCACAGGCTTTATAGAAAATACTGCATACCTGACTACCCTCAATCTTACAGCAGACAGCAAATTAAAAGCTTAATATATTTTGTGAACGTTTATGATCTGAGAAATTAAGTAGGCCAACAGATATATGGCTAGAAGAGATTATTCTTCCCTCTGCTTAAGAGCACCCACCAGCGGGATGCCCCTGGGGATGGTTAGGCACTCTCACTCAGCACCACGGTAGGTGCCAACACCGTCCCCTTGTAAATCCATCAGGAACTCAGCCTGTGCTCCTCATTATTGCAACAACGTGGATGCCACATTTCACAGCACTGTTGTGCAGCCCTCTTTTTCACTCTACTGAACTTCATCTTCTCCGGTGCAATTCATCAAAAAGTTATTTTCTCAGCCATTAATTGAGCTTCAGCAGGTTATTTCTGTTGGTCTAAAATCCCACTTACTATCACACCCCTAGTACTAGGGTTTGGAGTAGCCTTGTCCTTTTATCAAAGCAAGCATTTCGGTGTGGTGCAAGTCATTCCTAAAGGAGAACTATTTCTCCTTTAATTAAACAGTTAAAAAGATTGCTGCCTCACAGCCAGTACTCAACAAATTATCAAAACCAAACGCATAGCCTTCAATCAGGGATGCTTCCCCTTTGTTTCAAAGGCCAAGCACAGTGAAAAAACCCAGAACCCATAAGCTTCAGTGCTATACACTAGGGGAAAATGTAAACACCTAAGAAACTCTGCTTATTTCAGAAATAGGACTACATGATATTGTGTGGTATATTTAATGCATATTAATGAACTTAACCACATTATTCAGCACAGGGGTAAGAGGCATCTCTGTTTACTCCATTTCACAGATCAAAGATCCAATATCTAAGGTTCACCTAGAAACACTAAGAAACTACACAAGGCTGTCTGTAATAAGAAAGGACAGAATTACTACACTACCATAATAATTAACCTACTACTTAAAGGACCAAAACCACAGCAACATCTCAGAATTTTCAACTTAAAGGCAAGGGGAGAAAAAACAACACACGGTTACAATACATAATTGGATAATTAGGTTTTTAAGCTTCAAGTCACCACTCCAGTCAAAAATTCTGTAAAGCAAATCACAAGAAATTGTATTTCATGTGATTAGATGGTATTCTATTTTTAACGCTACTGATTAACAGATGGAAGTGGAGTTTTTCCTTCAAAAGTGCTTTAGTCATCATAAACTACCAACAAAGATGTTAATTAAACACATTTGTAGAACTAAAAAAAAAAAAATTATGTGTGATTTCATGTTTGTTCTCCACAGCCATTTCTACAGCTCTCCCTGAAAAAATTACCATTTAGTTCTACCAGCATATGCAAGTGTGTGTCAGGATAGGGAAGCAAGCGTACCAGGTCATCCCTACAACTTGTATTCCTCTTATCATGTTGATAAATATTGCCAAGGCTAAGCTTACATTAGTATGGCCATACACATTTCCACATTTATCTATCGTGTTCAGCACTTAACATCATTTCTGATGTGTGAAATATCCTCACGTTTCAGCCCTCGTACCAGAAGAAAGTCTCTTTGGAAATGACTGCACATGGAAGTTAAGAGTGGGTGTAGGCCCCTTATTTGCCCTCCACATAAAATTCTTTAATAGCCTTGCTTAGCATTGCTTTAAAAACAAATTTGTATTCCTATGCAATTACTAATTCAGACTGGAAAGGGCATGTGCTTGTGAAAGAGTACATGTGTGTAAAGGAGCCCTATCACTGTAAGGAATATACTAAACAGGATGACAACCGACAGCTTGGTATCCCAAGCATTATCCCATCTATACTTTATTTGCCCAACTTCTTTGCTCACGCTAAAAGAAAATTTTTGAAAAGTCACTGCAGAAATCCCCACAAGTTCCCACACTGAATCAATAAGCTTATGTAAATTGCACTGCCAGAAGTGAGGTCTAAAGAAGAGTTTAGTAAAGAGAATTAAAAGGGGACCCACTATCCCCATCGGGTGCTAAACATAGGGAACTTAAACCATTTCTTTTCAGTTGCAGCTGAAGGAAACCACATTTACTCAAGACATGCCGGGAGTCTGAAGCACAGGATGAGCTGGAGGAGCCTCTGGAGATACGAACAGCACTGAAACAGCACTTGATAATGAGAAGAACTTGTCTCTTCCATCTTAATACTGGACAGTACTTCACAAGAGATTATTAAAATATTAAAAATGTATATAGGGATGCCCTTCCTCTTCTCTGAGCCTTCCACCCCAGTTGAAAGGTAACTTCACAGGCAGAGAACAGTGACTTGCTACCAACAATCACCAAGGGAGAAAAGGACAAGCAAGTTTTACACAAACTTCCCTTAATATATCTTGAAGTTCCTACAGCGAAGGAAACTAATCAAGGATTCGGGATTAGTCTGAATTCTGAACTTCTGTGACTATGGCTCAGCACAAATTCACCCAAACAAGCAAAAATACTGCCTTCTTTGCTGGGTACTGATCAATACATTCGCTTTAGACTAAGTACCAGCCACTTTAAGAATATAGGGACCTCGAAGATACCTGTTTTCTTGCATCACTTTTCTCATCTCCTGACTGCATCCTGTGACAACGGCATAGTGAAATGATACCTCATCTGATGGTACCATTGAAGCCTATCCAATATTCACCAGAAGTTGTGAGCTATTCCTCCCACCACCATCTTAATCAGTTGGAAGTTCTCATCCAACCCCAACGTAACCCACTGAAGAATTTCACCGCTGTAAACAAACGTGACAGATAGCACATCGCACATTAACTGCATGAAGGCAGGGAACGTGAGCTGCCAGATTTCTCAACCAAAAATACTTCTCCCACTGTTGGTATTATCTTGGGCTGTGAATCTCAAGCTAACTTCCACTTCCAGTTACACCAGAGGAAATTCAGCCTCAGTCCATTAACAGAATTATTTTAGAGTCACTCGAAGAGGAATCTGGCTGCATGCATGTGCACATACGTAACAGCGTCTATTTCTGAAGCGATGGGACAGATCATCTCTGTGGGATTTATGTCAGAACCATGACAAAATGCTTTTCCCAGATGAATAAGTGACAGCGAGAAGGCTGTTTTCAATGGGAAGAGGAAGCCAAGAGCTGGCTTGTTTCCATGGAAACACTAGCAGCATCAGGCAGAACAGCTGTAGAGGAAAAGGCAGAAGTTCGGGAGGCAGAAATCTTGCTGATTTTACCTCACTGGCATGTCAGTACCATCACAGACCATCTACATTTAAGGTAGATCAAGCTATTTCACATGGAATTCAACATATTAGGCTACAACTTCCAATTAAGACTTTTAAAAGCCAGCATGCCAGAAGTAAATTAATAAAAATTACTTACAATGCTATTTAGTCAGCCCACGTAAACATGTAGCTTCAGAGTGTACGAGTATCAGCAACAGTGATGCATTATAATTTTTGTCATTAGGAAAAAAATCTTGCTGTTTCTTTAGAAACAACAGTTCCCACAGGCTAAATGCTTCAAGCAGAATGACTGGTTTTCACCAATTTAATCTAATGGACTCTTTCCCCACTTCAAGATTAAATTGAGCCCTTTGATTACAAACATGGCAAAAGGAATAGCTTATTTGCAGTTTCTTTATCAACCTTTACCATTTTCTCTGTATCCTTTTCACATAGACATCCACATAAGTAAAAACTTATCAAATGGTAAAATCTAAAGTATATTTGCTTACCTCATTGAATAAAAGAGCAAATATTTCCACGTACAAATTAAAGAGCCTTTCTATTTGTTAAAGAAAACAAATAAACCTTGCTACTCGCTATTAATCTACAAACATGTATTCTGAGATTAGCATACCTTCACCACTCCATCCACAGTCTCTCAGTCCACCCCAGCAGCATTCCTTCCACCAAAAACAAGAACCACCTTGCATCGCAAACAGCCAAAGCCCTAAAGACATAACCCACTCTAGCCATTGCCATAGTACCCGATGCATATCAAGGTACCTGGAGAAAACTTCAGCAAGCCACCAAACAAACACCTAGGTTATCACTGATAAGAACCATCTCCCACATGATTTCTGAAGCTTTAGCCTTTCAAGGTGATCTATAAAATCCTATTTTCTCCCTCTCCCACCTCACTCATTTCAGCTGCTTCTTCCTACAACCTGCCCCACAGAACGTTCAAAGCTGGTGTAGATGCTACAGGACACTGGAAGGAGACCAGTGTATGAAACTTTACAAATACTTGCTAATTAGGTTTTTTCCTTCCCCTTGGAAGCCAAGTGGTTATGATCTTTCCTATACATGAAGTCTGTATAGCAAAGGGGTTGCATAACTTCCCTTCAGCTGCTGAGAATGGCAAGGTTGTTGCAGGCAGTCTGCCCTGGGCGGTGCTGGCCACTGTGCTGCTGAGCTACTCCGTTTCACAGGCGCTGTCCCCTTACCAATGAACAGATTTACGGTCTTGCAAAGTGAAGGATATACAGTGCTCTGAATCCCAGGGCCATTTTTCGAGTTCCTGCAGAAAGTACGTGAGTAATCCATAATCCTTAGGAAAAATCGATGACAAATACTAATTACTTCTTTAAACAGCATCATGTTTCAACTATTACTCAAAAGTAAAAGCCCTTAAAAGCTTAATTAATTTGAAATATGATATCCAAGACTAGGGCTGACATTCTCAGTCCTGCTGGGCACCCGCGCTCCTTTAAACTCGGCGGGTGACGATGCCTCCCGTGCTTTCTTACAAACTATTTGGACATATCTTTGCCCTTTACTAAAGCATAATGAGTACTTTGCACTTATGAGCTGTCAAAGGATACTGAAATCGCTGCCGGGTATTAACTAACAGAACTCACAATACATTCGTTTAATTCAGGTACGAATCAGGTGTCTGCTCCAGAGATGCCGAAACCAATGCGTGGAAATGTTTAGTTGCCCAACTCTTCTTCTCCTCCTATGACAGTACCTTGTGCCAGTAGCTTTCCATACCTACCTAACAGCACCCTGTCAAACGGTGGTTTGTGAATGATTGCTCTATTAGGCCTGGAGTGAAAGGAGTTCCCGCTGTACTCTTTTAATTTCGTTTCACAGCCTATGAAATCCAAAACGATAAAATGAAAACAGAAATTAACATTCAGACTAACTCCTGAACTTGAGGAACAAAGAAAAAAAGTGTTGCAGGTTTCAAAGCAGTTGTATGTAGTCACGTTACATTTTCTATTTACAAAAACCATGTTTGACAGGTGTCTCTAACTGAATATCAAACTGCATACACTAAAAGCTGACAGGTTTTTTTTTTTATTTAGAATCTCAAGTAAAGTAAACCTTCATGTCAACAAACTAGTTCCACTATTTATGTAACATCACTGGATGGTCTTGCTAGAATAATCCTGTGCGTGCACTATCCCCCAATAGGTTACCATGGCAACTTATATTTGAATTTCTATAAATTTCTATTTTTAGAGATCACAGCTTAGGATAAAGAAAATCACAAATATTAAGTACTATTTCATTAATAGAAAATGCCCCATTTTTTATCATCATCATACTTCCCGGAAAAGACATTGCTGAAGTTAAATCAGGCAACAATGCTAAAAAAAAAATAATTACCACAGTTATTAAGAAAGTTTACCACTAAGCAGTCTCACCATAATCTAAGTGGTGTATGAGTCACTAACACTATGAGGCAAAGACTGATGTTCAGAGAGTTTTGTCTTGATTTCAGTAAGGCCAGGATTTCACTCAAATAGTTGGTTGGGGGTTTTTTTTAGAGTTAGTCATCATTTCAGCTGACACAAAACAGAAGTGTATTTGCCAGAATACTAAGAAAATAACATCTTTGTTTCAGGTGTGGGAAAATGTTGAATTGACAGTAACGTCTCAGTTCCAAACTAAGGTTACCATCACCTTAAATTGCTGTGTTCAAGAGTGCTTACTACGTGCGTGCTACTCCTTAAATATACATTCACTTGATGCTTTAAAACTTGCCAGCAGTTCTCAAAGTTGCCTCCCTACCTGGAGCATCAAAGTACAGAGAATAGCCCTGAAGAAAATGAAAACACTGACTTTGACACTGTGGTTCCAGCTCTGACAGTGCCTTACTCTGGCTGCCTGCAGTTGAAATCAGATTACAATGTTTAAAAACAGGGTTTAAAGTTATCAAAAAGGTAAGTAACTCGATGAAGATTAAGATGAACATTGCCGTGGCGCAATTTTGTGTCACAGTGCTGATTACAGCCTTCCTTTTGCAAACACGAAATATCTTTACCTGAGCCACTGACAATTCAGGACAGTCTGGCAGAGATGGAAAAGCTGGAAAGCAAGTGCCTACAGGTTCTGTCGAAGAGTGGACCGAAGTGGCCAGAAAACCCAAGTGACAGCTACAACTCCAGGGCACAACTGCAATCAGCACGCCTACCTTCCTATTTCTCCTGGTATCTTTCATTTAACATTTCCTTTGTACTCATTCCTCCAGCAAAGCCAAGTGGGAAGATTCCCTGTCATAAAAGCTGCGGATTCGACACCATCAGCAACTTTCCGGGAAGCGGGAGGTGAAAGACGACCTGCGAGGCAAGCGCCGCACACGCACTACCGTTTCGCCAGGTCACTGACAGCCAAGCTTAGTTTCAGATTCAGGCAGCTGAGATGCCACCAACGTGGGCCTGTCATTGATAGGTAAAGCTAGCCCCTTCTGGGAGTTTTAACTTCAGAACTGATCCTTCATTAAAAAAAAAACCAACCTTACTTCAGGAATCGGCTGGATAACCGAGCTGCCAAGGGGAAAATTATTGGTGGGTAACCTTCAAAAACAAGTAACACTGGCACTCAGCAAGTGACAGTAATAACTACGAGGACTTTTATGTTCTGTTTAACTTACCTCATTAACTCATAGGAGTTAATTTCACAGAAACTGCCTCTGGCCATGGGGTACAACTCAGGCAGTCACTTAACCAGGCACTTATGGCCACATCTATGAGATTGCCAGTGAAATCAGTGGAACTGATCAGATGACGACACCCACCGTAACACCGTAGAATGAGGCTTAGCTCCGAGTACTTCATGGGAATCCTGGTAAATATGCTGCAAAACACTTACTACCATTTTATAATCAAATGTTTCTAATTACAAGTTCTTTTTCTTGCATCACAGGGCGGATTTGCTGGTGGTGGCTTTTCTCGTTAAATTTAAGGCACCGCTGCATATTTCTCTCAAAGGAATTACAACCATTTGTATGCTCCAGTGCCCCAGGTTAGAAAGCAAACCCACATCACTACTGACAACAGCAACTAAAAGACGGAACTAAAATCCAAATCAGCAAAGTAGAAAGTAGCCAACATCAGAATCTAAAAATCCCTACCTGAATAATGGATACTTAGTAGGATCATTTACTGCCTTTTCCCCATACCCTCAGTCACAGAACCAGCGAGGGTCACCCTGAGAAATCAATGGAGGAAGAGACAGGGTGACCCCCTGTCACACTTACTTTGTTGAACTCGGATCACCTCCAAGAGCAGACAGAGCGAAGCTGGGAAAGGGCTGAGGCCGTTCTCCTGCATCACTGACACCACTTCACCCTAAACCTCCAAACCTGAGGCCACTGACAGTCGAGGGAGGGACAACGGCCTCCCAGTGGGGCCAGCTGCCCCTACTCCAAAAGTACGTCCATACATGCAGGTGCTCAGAAAGGACAAGTTAGCACCTTGGGGCTGTTCCTGTGCACGCACACACAGACAGGCCCCCCAGCAAGCACACCTTTACGCCCCCACCCAGGCTGGGGCAGGGTGGGGATGAGCGTGGTTCTGTTTACAGGCACCCCACGTACACTCCGGTGTGGGGACACTGGCACAGTGGGAACCCCACGCTGCCTGACATTTCCTGCAGACACAGAGGGGACACGCACCTCCATCCCACAGGGGACCGCCATCACCCCCATGCAGCAGCCCACCAAAGCATCACCATCACCCCAAGCAGGGCGAGCTTCCCCTCAATGCCCCACGCTCCTGCCTCCCACGTGGGGCAACACGGCGTGCGTGCACCCCTGGCAGCCCCTCGGCCTCCCCAGCCACCCGGGCGGGAGCGCCGGCCGGCGGCGCTTACCCTGGCGGCCCGCGAGGAGTAGGGGTCCTCAAAGAGCGCCCAGACGCGGGGCTGCAGCCGCCGCCAGCGCCCGCCCTTGCCCTCGGCGGTCGCCCCCACGTCCTCAATGCCCAGCCTCTTGGCGGCCAAGTCGTCGTCGTCACCGTCGGGGGGTGGCTCGCCCGTCAGCAGGTCGGGCGCCTCGAAGATGTCGAGGGCCTCCTCGGCGTCGCGATGCTGGCGGTAGGTCATCCAGCAGCAGGGCTCCACGTCCGTCTCGTCGATGCCCCAGAAGGCCAGCTCCTCCTCGAAGAGCGGCCCGCAGACGTCGGCGGGGCAGTGCAGCTTGCCGGTGCGGTAGTA
>VZTU01030396.1:18392-101196 GCA_013400835.1 Zapornia atra
GGCGGAGCTCGGCTCTCTACTTTCTCACACACATCATGAAGACGAGCGTGCATCTCGGAGAAGAGCCCCGTGGACCCAGCGCCGGGCTGCCGCGGGTCCCTCCGCGCTCCCTCCCCGCCAGCCCCCTCTTCCTCCCCGCCAGCCCCTCCGCTACCTTTGCCAGAGGAGAGAAAGTGGCTCCTCTTCTCAGGCGGGCTCCGGCTGTGCGTGGCGGCGGACGCCGATTCCCAGCCGCTGTCCGTGCCCCTCTGCCAGGCGAGAGCTACTTGTTGTTGGGGCTAGGTTGAGGGTTTTAGGAGGGAGGGAGCGATTGTTTGTTGGTTTCTGGGTTGATTTTTTTTTTTCCGCGTTCAGGTAGCTGTTTTACCTCCCTCCGAGCTCAACTCCGAAAGGCGTAAAAGCGGCTCCCGCCGCCCGCTCGGAGATCCCGCTCCCCGCATCTTACAGGGGAGACGCCGCCTTTCCACATGGGGACTGCGAGCGAGCATCGCCGGCGGAAAGCAGAGCCATGGGCGGCGGGTCGGGGCACCTCGGGGACCGGTGCTGCCGTAAGCCCAGCGCCTCTTCGGGAAGGCGAACCCGAAGGTGAAAAAAACGCACCTCATTTGGGGCTGAAGCTCCTCCCCGGGGCGGGGGAGCCGTCCCTCCGTACCCCTCCAGCCCCCCGCTCCCAGCCCTGTGGGTCGGAGGGAGGCGATAGCAAAAACAAATACCACATCCCTCCGAAAAAGGCACCCCCACCTCCGCTCCTGCTGCGCGTAAATTTAGCTCGCTTAAGGAAAACACGCGGGAAGGGATCGGGGCTGAGAATAGCTATTTTTAGAAGGAATGCGGGAAAAGCAGCGCCTAGCTACAGGTGACTGCGGAGAGGAGCTGCTCAGCCCCCCCCCAGGAGAGGGTCCTTCACCTGGCAGGTCGGTGCCTGCCGCACCTGGGTCACGCAGCGCCCGCAGCCGCGGTGTGCGGAGAGGGGACGCGCACGGTGCTGCCCGGCTGCGGCTCCCGGGGGACTCCCGGAGCCCGCCCCGGCCCAGGCCAGCAGCCGGGGGAGCCCCGGCCTCCGGGGTCGGTGAGGGAGGGCTCAAGGAGGGGGGAAGGGGGGATTCAACTTTTACATCAGCTAGAAAAAGACCCAGATGCAGCGCAGTGGGTACACCTCGTACTCGGTACACATCATATGTGTCGTATGTTTGAGGTTGGGGGTGGTGGTGGGGGTGAGTGGCAGCTGAGAATCCCCCAAAATATGTAAGGGAGCCCAATGCCTGTGCCAAAGCCTCTGCCTCCAACCCAGACAAGTTATTTTCTACAGCTTATTTTACTGATGCCTCAGTTTAGCTGGGTTGGTCAAAGGGACCGAAGCTCCCAGCCCTGGAGAGAACACACACAAAATTAGAGGTGGTCCCAGCTGCCGCTTTCCTCAAAAGAAAAATCTTCCTCTGTGCCAAGGGTATTCCCTGGCATGAAGTATGGTAATGAGTGCAATAATGGCATCTGAAACCTGCCCCCTCCGTGTCAGAGACCTTGGCTGGGCACTGGCTGGCATTAGGAGGACAAGGCTCTGCTGGAAGCAATGCTCAGAGGACACTGTGCTTAGACCAGATTGCTTTAACCCAGATCTGTCTCTATGTAGCATCCATGATGTAAACACAGACTCCCAAGGCAGCAGCAACTTTAAGAAATGAGTTTCAAAAGCTTTCTCCAGATGTATATTGAAGTTCTTTTTTAAAAAAAAAAGGAAAGAGAGAAAAAAAAAAGGGNNNNAAAAAGAAAGAAAAACGAAAGGTGGGGGGGGGGAAAGTAGTGGAATACATCCTGCCAAAGCAGATATTATCAGTCAGAGAAAACTCCTGGTAGCCAAAATTAATATTCAATTACATAATTGCAAATCCGATGGAAAAGACTCACCCATCCTAAACCAAAGCAAAGCTGCCCATGCCATACTTGTTTTTCCTTGTAGAGGGGATTTTTCTGAGGAAGGGCCATAGAGAAGGAGGAGTAAGAACAAACTGAACATTTATCGTCTTCTCTCTGACCTGTGAGAGGTTTCCGGAGAAATAGAACGTAGTAAAGCTCTGCAGCATTCATCCATTATGGAAAACCATGGGGTGGCAGTAGCTGCCAAAGCACTAGAGGAAGGGTATTGTCACTGAATGCCAGGATTTCCCTCTGAGTTGTCACTATCTGCTCAAGTCCTACCTCTCTGATCAAGTTACAAGTCAAACACACCCCTCCACAAAAGCAACCAAAACCACCACAAACAAAGAAAAAACCCAAACCGAAACACCCCTGTCAACAACACCAAACAGAATTCCCCTCCAAAACCCACTCCCCCAAAAAAAAACCTCCCACAACCCACCCAAGAACCTAAGAAACCTAAGACAAACAAGGATGGTATCTCATAAACAAAAACTTTACAGCCATACCCCGTAATGCCAAGAAAAACCCATTATTATGAGAAATCTGATTATACTTTGGACTTCTTAAGCACACAGGGGGGTTTATTGCATGGGGAAGAACAAGCTGCAGAAATATTTTTTTTTCCAGTTGGCAAGAAAAGGAATGGTATCTTCCAGAATATAATAGTGCTTCCCTCACGTCAAAATGTCCATATTCTACAGCATGTCTGTTACTAAATATAATGCTATTAATTTCCCCGTGTGTCAATCTTCCTCGTGTATTCAGCGTGTGGCAGACTTCTCAATAAAAGATGAAATTACACCAGACATTGGCTTTCCAGAGCCAACGTTTTCTTGAATGACAATATTCCACATAGGCAACTGGAGTAACATTTATGAATTCATTTCCCCCCATGCAAATGTCTGACGTGAATTTTTGCGTTCCTCGGTTTCCAATAAAAAGCAGAAGCATGAGACATATATAGAGAGAGACAAATGCACCTCCTGAATGAGTCTAACCATAAAATATATCCTCAAATGGGAAAAACACAAAAACTATTTACACATACTCTTCAGTCACATTCATGTAAAAAGTTAAGTGGAAACATTTCTGTAGCTCGGGATTTTTATCTCCCTTTGAAGAGCTGAGTGATGCTAAGCAATATACACAAGCAATTTTCCCTGCTGGATAGATATTACAAAAGGAAAGGTCCTATGTTATTGTTTTAACCGACAAAGCAATAAAATTAGATGTGAAAGCCGTTATCAGAACCCCAAGCCAAATGAGTGTTCTACTTACTAGCAGCAATCATTCTTCTTGCAATACTCTTCTTGGGTGTTGTGATGCAAAGTCATAGGGTTACCAGTTGTCTAACAAGAAAAGAGTAAATGGAAGAAAGGACTCATGGAAAAGAAAGCCAGACTTGAGGAGAGATGCAGCATGCTCTACTTAGTCATGCTCTGAATCACCTTCTGAAGCAGCTTGGTCCAGGCCGGTTAGGGGGTCCCTGGGAAGGTTAACCAGAGGAGGACATGAGAGGCAGCAGCCACTGAGTTCTTGTAGGGCAGCTCACCATTTCATATTTTTCATATGAGGTTGTAATTGAGAAACAAAACAAAATCAATTTTGTAATGGAAAAGTATAATTGAAGACAGTGCAACGCAGCCAAAATATGATCAATTTGTATCGGTTTAGTTGATGATTAATTAAATGAACTAATTCTTTTAAATATCCAATGGCATTAATGTCATCTACTATTTACAATTACACATACTAACTCATTGCAGGTCTTGCAGAACAAGACAGACACATTGTATTGAAGTACATTGATGATAAGTCAGAATCACTACTCTCAACTTGCAAAAAAAAAATAGATAAACATAGAGTTGTAAGGAGCCCTGGTGGAGTTAAACTGGACAAGGCTGGAAACAAAGCCAGCAGAAAGAAGTTGTTGTTATTTTTCATTTCCAAAGCACAATTGCATATTCAGCTAATACAGTTGAAATGTAAGCTTGGCTTGATCAATGTAAGCTTGGCTTGATCGATGTAAGCTTGGCTTGATCGATGACACAGAATCGGTGATAAAAAAAGGTCTTACTGTAGAAAAATATAAATAAAACTAAGATTGGACAAGACAGGGGGACAAAACTTAAAATCTGTCATGAAGCCAGGCTACTGTTAGCCAGTCTACAGCAGCAGGTAGGGATGCACGCAGACATGCTTCATCTGCCTTCTCCCACCCCAGATCCTCAATTCTTTATGAAATTCTGAGTAATGCGGTGTCTCACATGGAAAATAAATGGAAAAGTTTCTTGCAAATTGTATATCTTAAGGAAAGGAAATCTAGGGAACCCAAGGCTGGAGTCTCCTCAGAAGCCACATGCATGACACAGTGGAAAAAAGCAGATGAACAGTAATTGTGTTGCCTAATTAGTAATCCATAGCACAACCTATTCTACATGGTTAAGTCATTGCCCTCCCAGGAAGTCAGAAGTGGGCAGTAAACTGTGCAGGTTTGTGTACATTAAAGTAGGCCTCAAGTTTCTCTTTTTAAAAGAAAGGGGTCTTAGAAAGGGGAGTATGAAGCAAGATCCCTGTAGAGCTGCAACTGGCCCATTTTACCCCGTGTTAACTCCAGCTGTAGCCCTGCAAGAGAGACAAAGACACACACATACCACTGCTCCGTCTCAGCTCTGAGCCAAATGGTTGCATTTTCTCTCAGAAATCCTCATTTTTTTCCTGCTGTAGGCTGAGACCCTGGAGCACACCAACCTGCATGTTCTCATCTTCTTTCTGGTTCTTCAGTCCTCCCATAGGCACTTGAAAGATCTCAATGCAATATCCCTCTTCACAAGCTTCCAACACCACAAGCTACACCATTTATTTGAACTTCCCAGGTTCAGGCAGTTCCAGAGCAGAATCTGACAATTCTCTTTTGGGAGTTGAGGTGCTGCTGGGCTCCTTCCACAGGTCTATCCTTCAGACTGCACCCACAGAGGAATTCAAACCTGTCCCATTTCATGTCCCAGCCCCCTCCAGAGACATCTTACCCATCTCCTTTCTGCTTCCTCTCCAAAATTCCTTCCACCTTTGCCTGTTCTCCAAAGCTCTCCTTAGCACTGGCAGGTGCAAGTTGAGCAACCTGCTGACTGTGGCATCTGCAGCAAGCCACATGCCTTCAGATGTGATTATATTGACTAAGCATATTGGGCACAATCGGTGAGGTTCGGTCTGCAGGACTGCAGGGTGCCTATGGGGAGTTGTCTGTGAGCTGCCCAGTGCTTGTCCAGTTGGCTCTGCCCTACTCTGAGCAGCCCTTTATCCTCCAGAGCCTCAGCCAGCCAGGAGCCTTGGTACTTGCCTCCCACATATTTTAAACAGACAAACAAACAAGCAAATAAATAAATAAAGTTTAAAATCCTCAACTCAGTACTGGTTTAGAATCATAGAATAGTTTGTGTTGCTTTGGGACCTTTAAAGGTCCAGACCCTCAGGAATGAGCAGGGGTATCTTCAACTAGATCAGGTTGTTTAGAACCCCCTCCCAGCCTGACCCAGAACGCTGCCAGGGAGGGGGCATCTACCACCAATCTGGGCAACCTGTGCCAGTGCCTCAACACCTTCATTGTAAGCCATTTCTTCATACTTAGTCTGAATCTACCTACTTTTAGTTTAAAACCATTACCCCTTGCCTTATCACTGCAGGCCATATTAAAAAGCCTGTCCCCACCTTTCTTTTAAGCCCCCTTTAAGTATTGAAAGAACATGATAAAGTGTCCTCAGGGCCTTCTCTTTTCCAGGCTGAACAAGTCCAACTCTCTCAGCCTTTCCTCACAGGAGAGGTGTTTTATCCTTCTGATCATCTTCATGGTGCAACTCTAGACCCATCCCAAACAGTCCATGTCTTTTCTTTGCTCAGGACCCCAGAGTTGGACACAGAACTCAAAGTGGGGTCTCACCAGAGTGGAGTAGAGGGGCAGAATCACCTCCCTTGACCTGCTAATCACACTGCTTTTAATGCAGCCCAGGATGTAGCTGTCCTTCTGGGCTGCAAGTGTGCATTGCCAGGTCACGTTGAATTTCTCATTAACCAACACCCACAAGCTGTTCTCCACAGGGCTGCTCTCAATAGCCTTTATTGATACTGGAGACTGCCCTGATCCATATGCAGGACCTTGCACTTGGCTTTGTTGAACTTCGTGAGGTTCTCATGGGCCCACTCCTCACACTTGTCCAGGTCCCTCTGGGTTTTGCCTGCAACACTACACAGACAATGTGTGTAGAAGTGGAGCCGTTCCTTTCAATCAGCTCCTCCAACCAGCCTCATGAAGTCCCAGACTCAAAGGGCCTTCTCTCACAGGGGCCACTCCATTAGAAACTGCCACCTTACACTTCTGACTCCACATTTCCTCAAAACCAGGAGTGGCTCCCACACGCCCTTTGCCCAAACACCACTCAGTTTCCAGAATCTTCTCACAGCCACTGCCTTTTTCATTCACGACCCCAGGGTGCCCTTTGATTCTCCCCCAATTGCTAATGCCAGAGGTATTAGCAATGCAAGATGGTGGAAAGAAAAGATTACTCACCTGTTCCTGCTGCAAGTCAAGTAGCTTTGTCAGTGCTGATTCACATTTGTGGGATGCACATTTTCTCAGGAGATACAGGATATTACATTCTGCTTATAAAAGGAGGCATTGCCTCAGGCTCTGTCCATACTTACATTTTTTTTACTGCCCAATGCTGAAATAGTGGGAATTAATTTCTGATCTATCCTGAAAATTTGCTTCAATTCCAGTTAGAGGTCTGTTCTCATCCATAACTTGCCAGCCCATGATGCCTCTTGTTACCTACCGGCAAGGTAGTGGCTTTGTAAAGAAGACTAAACAGCGAGAACGGTAGAGAGCTCCTCAACAGGCTTGAACTTGGCTCAAGTAGAATTTAAATGCATGGACTGAGCTTCTTCCAGGTGCTCTATATATTTGCAGAGACTGGGGAGAAAAAAAAACCCAAAGTCTTACAATGACCCAGTCAAACATACAGAGTCCTGAGGGACAGGGAGATGAACGCAGCACCTCCAAACTAGTTCCAGCTCCTGGGTACAAGCTTCCATCATTCAAAGGGAGTAAATATTTCCATCAGTGATCAGAAAGCACAGAGAGATGGAAAAATGGGGAAATACCCAAGCCACCCTATCTGCCCTTACAGCATGGCTATCTGAGGCAGCAGAGGCAGGCTAGCCTCCACTGACCTTGCTTCTGCTTCCTGGCACAGGAAATGCTATTCCCAAACATTTCTGGAATTTTCTATTCTTTTTCTGTCTCATTCATTTTGACTGAAGTTTTTGGACCACACATCAGTAATACAATTTTGTGTCAACTAATGAGGGCCTCATCTTGTTACAAGTCTCAGGCACTTCCATAACAAAAATAATTAATAATCACCTGGAAGATACAGGACAAAGCTTTCTTCATCTATAGAAGAGCATGCCCTGAAAGAACTAAATCTGTCTAAATGGGAGAGGTGCCATATTATCTATTTTAGTAGCCTATTCAGAAAAGGAAAGAAAACCAACCAAAAAACAAAACCACGACAGAAAAACCCCAAAACAGATCTATAACATCGTTTTCTCTGAAACATCTGTCACTTCCATTTCATTGGCAAAGACTATTAAGGAACAGCCAATTTACAGAGGCACTGTGCTAGTGCCATTAAAAAACCTTACGAAGGAACTTAAAGCAATCTTTAGTTTCAAAGTCTCTGAAGGGACCAAATTGAGTTGGACATAATTTGATGCCATGGGGTGGTGGGAAGAAAAGATACCTTCACATTTTTATTTCAGTAAATTTTATTATCTGTCATCCAGCACACACACTATCTGCTGCCTCAATCGATATTCAAACTGTTATTGAACATCAAGTCTCCATTTTTAAAAGCAAAGGTCCGCTTACTAAAATTTTCTGGGAGCAGTTTTATGTTTCACTTAATGCTAGTTTTTACTGATCTTCTCCTAAAATCACTTTCAAATGTGATATATAACCCACATGTGATGGTGATTTATCTGAGGAAGTCAGCAAACCCTCCCCTCACCTGCCACCAACATCAGTTGAAAACACATTGAAAGGACTAAGGACCGCAAGGGTTTTCAGATGACTCTGGCATTCTTCCAGCTTGTTTCTGCACTCCACCAAGGTTTAACTGGAAACCCACCTCATCTATCATTTTCTTCCTTTCTGTGACTAACAAACTACATTATTTTCGTTAATTTTTAGGAAGAGGCCATAATAAATCTACCCTGAGAAGGCGAGGGATCTGCTTTAATAGTTTATCTTCTAAAGATGTTTGCACTGATGATCTTTGAGGCATCCCTGCAGCTACAAGCCATTTAATTGATCACTCTGTCAGCGTATCAGAGAGATTTTGTAACCATAGTTCATTCACTCCTATCGATTTGAAGTTTAATAATTACATTTCGCAATGTTGGGGTTTTTACCTTCCCACTGTGGGTAGTTACAGTCTGCCTGTCAGAAGGGAAACTCCCAGAGAGAAGTGGCAGGAGCCTCACACAGGGTCTCACTGGCTGAGGCAGGCAGGTTTTGAAACAGAGGCCTTAGCTATGCAGGAAGCAATGAGGTTCCTTCATAGCGTCTGCAGTGTCACATAGCGGACCCGACCTCAGCACGGGCGAGCTTGATGAAGTCTGACTGCCTCCATTCAGCTGCAGTCAAGTTTCTCTCTCCTAATTTTCTTTTTTTTCATGCTACTTTGCAGACAAGATTGCCCAAATCTGGACTGAGCTGTCTACTGCCATGGAAACAGAACAGTATTCTCAAGAGATAAACATTGCATCTCCTCTGCTTGTGCTTCACCCTTGCTCCCAAAAAGTTAGAGGTGCTGGCACGGATTTCTGCTATGACCTGTTAACTGGGCCATTACCCTACCTGGCAGGGAAGAGCCAGCTGGGAGATACTAGATCCACCACAGGTAGCACTGCCAGCATTTCCTCCCCAGAGGCAAGGTGCCAACGAGCCTTAAAAGAGCCATGCAAGGTCACGGTCAGGTAGAGAAGTCTTGGCAGAAACTGCCTAGCTCACTTACAGATAGTAGCTCATCTTGGTGTAAGGAAAATAAAATGAGGATTTAAAGCTGCAAGTTGATTTCCTGAGTCTCCACATGTCTTTGAACAAGTCAGCTTTTATACTTAAGTGCAGAGTAAAACCACTTTGGTCACATTTTGTCAAAGAACAGACCCTGCCCATGCTGATCTTGTAAATGATACCTTGAGAGATTTTCCCCTAACTTTCACCAGTTAATGCATGGTAACTGCCCCAAGCTTTTACATATTCAGCGAGAGGAAGACACATGCTTCTCAAGGTCTGGAAGACCCTGCTTCTTCTACAGAATGAGCAGACCACCTAAAGGCTGTAAGCAGCCCCACAGACATGCCTAAAGCAGCTGCAGAAAGTTAAGCAGCATACTCATGCAAGTGAGTGACTGACTGAGAACTTGCCACAACCACTCATGGCTCTGTTTCTTGAGATTGGGTGGCAGTAACACTTCCTTCATTCCCCTACACCTGGAAAGCACATAGCCTCCTTTGACCTGAGAGCTTTATATCCCTTTTAAGAAGATATTTTCACTTCAAGATCACAGCACGCATGCTTCAGCCAGAGAACAAGCTTACTGCCAGCCTCCACTGGGGATTCAAGGTGGTGGTTTTCTAACCTTCACCCTTCTGCTTAGCTTGCAATTCAGCAGTTGGCAGACCTGGCAGACAGACAGAAGTCAATCTGTCGTTGCCATAGCGAGGAAAGCCATTTCAGTATGCATGACAATGACTGGCAAGGCACGCACGGGAAGTCCCTTGCTGCCACTTCGTTCCACTCAGGCTCCCATTGGCTTTTCCCCAAGATGGAGGTTAACAACAGCAACACATGCACACAGAACCACCTCCAACAACTAGATCTTTCCTATTATTTTTTAGTAAATGTCAAGTGTCAAAACGGAAGAAGAATTCCAGTATCACATAACAATTTTTTATAAACCCTTCTGCAGTCAAGAAGTATCACATGGGAAATTCTAGAAAAGTGTGGATTCTAAAGCTCTCCTATGTGGGACTTGCCTAAGAAAATCCTCGTAATATTTTAAACCCCTGCCTATCTAGAACTTTACTTTAGTGTTCCTGCTGCCCAATGCAGAGATGAAGATTTACTCTGACTTTTCAATAATCTCTTCATTCTACAAATCATAATCATTGATATTTGTTAAGCAAAAGGCAACCCAAAGTGTTTGTTGGTACATTAAATGTTAGCTGCTTGTGTATTAAACATAATATTCCATCTCCTATCCTCATGTCTTCTCATGCACCTTTTCCTACTCAGATTTTACATTTTCTGAGGCAAGGACCATATCCCAAAGTAATTGTTCAAACAGTGGCCAGCTCAGCCCATGGCTCAGTTAATTTTTAGGAGCTTCAAAGCCAGAAAACACATTAATGAAACAGTGACTGACATATGTCCCAGCTCAGAAAGCTTCATCATCAAAAGGAGAAGCACAGTGAAAATCAAAATGTAAAAAGAGATGCTCTGAGAACAAAGCTGCCATCTTAAAGGTACCTTTATGCTTCTCCCACTGCTGTGACTGAAAGACTGCTACCCCTTCTCCCCGAAAATGAAGCTAGCTCTAGTTTAAAATCTAGCAGTATCATAATTAATGTGACTATTACACTAATCTTGGGGAAAAAAAATGCCACTACTTATCAGGTTCATTTACATTTTTTAATAACTCCTTGGCTTAGGCTTTTAATACTAATTTCAGAAATTGCTTAGGAGGCCCCACATGTCAGCTCACGCCCTACAGCCACCCAGCCCTCCCCTGGGGCAAAATGCTTTCAAGGATACAGATAGGTAAAAAAGGCTCTGGCCGATTGCCTCTCCTAAAGGAAGAGCATCGCCAGGTTTTGTTTTGTCAACAGGACACTCAGCTCCACAGTACATAATTGGCATAATGCACTTCCAGCAGCGCAAAGACACATCACCAGCCACCACTTACATTTTATTAGATTACTACATTGATATCTACCATGCCAATCTTTGTTTGATGCTTCTGAACGTGTTCTATCAGGGTAGGTATTAGGAACTGGCAATTAAAACAGTCTAAACTGAGCATTGCTATGCTGTTACCACCGTGGGTTGTTTTTTAAAGTACTTTTTAACCACCTTTTTCCACCTTCGAGCTGCTCACAGATACGAGTTATGAATGCACAGTCACTATGCACTGCTGCCACCCAATACCCTCTACAGCCCAGGAGAACAAGTCAGTGTAACCAGTTATCCAAGTCAGTGTAACCAGTTATCCAAGAGCCTGTCTTTGAAGTAAAAGTGCAAAGGAACAGTGTGGAGACCCTGATTATTTGGAACTAATACAGCTACTGGTTTTAGTACTCCTATCATGTTAGTGAGAGAAAAATGCAATGAAGCCCAAAAAGTAATATTAACTAGTTAGTAAACTTGACATAATCCTTACCAGTGTTTAAAACAACCTTGTGATCTACTCCTTCAGGGTGAGAGGCAAATCATAATTTTATGTATTATTCATGCTAGTTAATTCACAGGGGGAGGACAAGGAAGGCACTGCAGGAATTAATACAGTAGTAAGTTAACAAGGGGGCTGAAGAAATATCTCACCTGGTAACAGTGTTCTTTCAGTGTGTTTAATGAATAAAACCTTTCAGTTCAGCAGGTTAGAGAGCCTAATTTAAGTACAAGGAGAAAAAAATCCAGAGCAGCAGGAAATATTAGAAGTCCTACATCTAGAACATTGTTGAAGAGAGGTAAGGTTTGTCTTGGGAAGGCAAGAGGATGGGGCCAGGCTCTTTTCAGTGGTAGCCCATGACAGGACAAGGTGCAATGGGCACAAACTGGAACATGGGAAGTTCCACCTGAGTAGGAGGAAAACTCCTTCACTGCAAGAGTGACAGAGCACTGGGACAGGCTGCCCAGAGAGGTTGTGGAGTCTCCTTCTTTGGAGATACTCAAAACCCACCAAGGCACAATCCTGTGCAGCCTGCTGTAGATGACCCTGCTTTAGCAGCCGGGTTTGGACTAGAAGACCTCCAGAGGTCCCTTCCAACCCCTCCCAGTCTATGCTTCTGTGAAGTACAGTAAAGTAACCACAGACTGAATTTGCTGTACCAGAACTTCTCAATATCATACAGTAGCAAGGATTAATACACATATCAAAAACTAATAAAGATATGTTATAGCTGAAACAAAAGATTTTTCTATATGACATAAAAGAAACCCCAATGATAAAAATCTATTCTAATAAAGGACTGCATGCATTATTGTATTACATTACATTTATTAATTGCATGAGGCCATTTACATACAGTGTCTGGAAAGAACAGCTGTTAAACAGTTTACACGCTTTACTCTCCCCCCTCTGCTCTTAAAAAGAATAGTAATAAAACAGAATTTCTTTATTTTCCACTGCATGATTCCATGTCAGTGCTGTGGATCTCACTGGGATATATCTTACAAAGCAAAACCAGCAAGAAGAAATAATACCTCCAGTCTCAGGTAAAGCTGATGAGAGCATGTTAGCTACCTGAAGAGTAAGCACAAAGCTCCCACCCGAGACACTCAAGCCAGGTTTTCCAGGAGAACCATATCTCATGGCATGGCAGGACTTCACTGTTCCTCAAGTGAAATGATGCAAGAAAAAAACAGTTCCTGAGAAGAAAATTTGTGGGTTAAAACTCATCACAACATCAGCAATATTTAATACCATTGGGTTGTTTCCAAGGAAAAAGGAAAAATGAAAAGAAAGAGCACACTGAGAAATGAAAGCTGTGAAACAAGTACCTCTCCGGCAAGACCTTAACCAGAGCGTGGTGCCTAGCGTAGGGCATCACACTCAGCACAAGAAAGACACCAACAGGCACTTGATTTAATAGAACAAGAATGGACTAAACATGTCCAGTTAATGTAATTTTCCCATACCATCGTATTTAACAGACTTTGGATCAAAGGGGATGTGGCAACAGTTCTCTAAGCTGTTGCATAGGGAAAGGATTGGATAGAGGAAACTAATCAGCTTAAACTGCAGCAAGAAAGATTCAGGTTAATCAGTAGGGAGCTACTTCTAACACGAAGTGCAGCAAAGCAATGGAACAAATTACCTGGGAATATAGTGGAGTTTCCATCACAGATGAAAAGAGGGCAGACAGGCACACTATTTTTTTCCAGAAAATATGGGAAAATGGAATAGACAAACTCATGAAATCTCTTCCACACTGGTTTCTTCTGACTGTATGTGAAGGAAAAGCGTTAACACCGTAGTTTGTGGTGGGTGCTCAGTGGGGAAGACTCAAAAGATATGAATGAACAAACAATATTCATAAGCAGTGATGTCATCAGAGCAACTATTTCTTTTATCCACCCCATTTCCTACCCTCTCCCCCAGGGATTCTTGTTCCTCAATGTTACTTCATATTTTATTTCAGAAAAGTCTTTTAGGGTTATGGCTGTTACTGGAGAAGTTCATTTCCAAGAAGGATGCTCCCAAAAGAAGAGAGTTTGGAGGCAAATCAAGATAAAATTGGAAAAAGAACTTGGAAAACAGTGGAGAAAAGAAGGGGTAAATATCAGAAAAGAAACACCAAGGATAATTATCTGGCACTGAAAACCAATTCCCTTCTCACTGTCTTGGTTTTAATAACAAACAAACAAACTCACTAACTTTTCTGGGGCTTATCTCCCTATGGTTACTCAAATCTATGCAACAATAATATCTAGAACAGACATTTCTCAAAAGATTATTAAACCCATAAAAAGCAGAATATTATAACTTGCTTTACACTGTGTTGCTATATTGGGTACTTCCAAAACACTGCTTAAAATCCAAACCAAACCAAACCAAAAACTGCAAGAATGAAATTGTAGCATTGCTTTGACCTCTGCTGCTGTTCCCTTTGGTCATGAAATACTGAGACCAAAAAAAAAAAAAACCCAAAAGAAGAATTTAAGAATGTCTAGTGGATGAAAACAACAGCAGTATTCACAACTGAAACCTGCAGTTAATCACCACCATCTGCAAGGCAAATAGTACTGTCAAAAGAAATCACTTCAGGGGAATAATTTTACCAGCGTGAGCACAGGATTTAATTCATGCCAAGACAAATCATAGGACCCCAGAATTAGTCACAGGAGTCATTAAGTGTTCACTTGACAGAGGTTGTAAGGAAAGGGAATATTGCTTTAAGATCCATCCCCAAAACTGCTATTTTAACTTCCACTGATTTTAGCCAGTGCTTCCCTATAACAGCCTGGGGTTTCCCCACATGAAGTGCAGAAGCAGTGCAAAGCAGGTGTCACCCATGGCATGCTCCTCCCAAAGCAGGCTTTGTGAGGGCCTTGGCCAAAACTCTCAAAATAAGAACATGGTTAGAATTTCCAAGAGCCACCCTAGAAATGGGATGGATAAAAATGGGATACCAGAACACCAGGAGGTATCCTTGGAACAGAGCCTTCTTGAACCTGAAGTAATGGGTTCCTGCCAAGTTTCATTTCCAACTTGCAACCAAATGGGAGACATGGCACAAAACAGAAATATGGAGGATAGGGAAGAGGCCCCACAAATCCCTGCTGCAAAGCAGCTCTTTGCCATTCCCTGCATTTTCATCTCCCCCACTCTCTCTAAGTGCTACCATTTTATAACTTCTGTCTGTCCTTTCTTCATGTTTTCTCTCTAGTTTGTTTCCATCTAGCCCTCCCCTCTCCATGACACTTGCCTGCAGCTAGATGGACCTCAGTGGCCGACATTTTGAAAAGCTGCTATAAAGAGCAGCTTTTTTATGAGAGGGACAGTCCTCCTTGTGTTCTAGCTTGGCAGGTAGCTAAATGTCTTCAAGAAGTCTCTTTCCCTCAGGCCTCTCCCAGCAAGGGTTATGAAAGAAGTCCACCACTGCAACAGAGTGGTGGCTACCCACCGAAAGGGCCCAGAAGCAAGCTAGGCTGACATCCGCAGTGGGACTGAAGCAGGGACCTCTGCCTCTCCCAGCCACAAGGCCAGCCCTTCTCACCGGTGCTTATGAGGGGCTGCCCAAGAGAATCTCTCAGGTCTTTGTCTACTGTGAAGGAGTCCACCAAAGAGGTTCTTTGAGACTACTCAAAAGGGCAGTTTGAAAGCAATGTCAAGTTTCTCCTGGGAGAACACTCATTAGCCAGATACCTAGGCAGCCACCTTCTTAAATACCATTTTTTAATTCCTTTTCCAGAGTCTCTCAGGCTCCTCTTTCCTCCTAAAACTCAGAGGGAAAATGACAGCAAAAGGTCAGAAGACACAAGCTAAAAAAAAAATACACAAGCCAGCAAAAGATCCTAAAATATTAAATATCTTTTGTGAGAATGCAGCCTGCAAAAAATCAAACTGCAAAGAAATGGCTATTACTTTTCTTATTTTGAAGCTGTTTCTCTGGGGATGCTGGGCACACAGAATTCTGCCGGTAGCAACAGAGTTTCCATGTATAAATCCAATTAATTCCATCCAAACCACAACATGAGTGAGGAGACAAAAAGCCAGGAAATAGGTACCCAGATACTATACATTTCAGATAAGCACAACAAATACTATAATAAACATTAAAAAACCTGAAATAACCAATTCTTTAATTATTTTTTTTTCCTGAAGGATACTTTAACATCTTTGGGCCCTAGTTCTCCACAGTCAGAAAGGAAGTGCAACAAAAGTGTAGGAGCTACAAACCAAAATATTTCATTAGGTCATCACATAGATACCATCTTGCTGCATTTCCTTCCTGAGAACTTTCCATTTCAGGTAATATTTTGAGAAGTTCTCCATGGAAAAAACAGCCTAAATGGGCCCGGAAGGAAATACTACTTGCCTCTTTCATTACTGGACATGATTTACAAGAGTCCTCCTGACAGCATCTTAAAGTGCAACATGGTTCACGACATGAAAAACAAGTAAAGAATTATCTCAGTCTTTAAATTGATGAGTATAAAGGAGAGGAATGATAAATTATTAGGTGCTAGAGTAATAACCAGAACAAACCCGTGATTTTTTACCTCAATTTTTTCTGCCACAGAAACTTACCTGCTTTGTTTGTCTATGGACTTAACAGACCAACAAGAACTCAATTCTAGGTTTTCTCTTTCTCTATCTAGAGGTAGCATGCTCAAAAAAACCCATACACCCCACATACACCTCCCAAAAAAACAACCAATGAACCAGCAAACCTAATAACTGAACCCTCCCTGCAAAACCACAAGATCAAAAATCCCCAAACCAAGCAGCACCTTGATACAAACATACAGTGGTAGGTACATGTCTAATATTTTGGTCTTCTGGCCCCAAAAACTCACAAAATTTGATCAGCTGGCAGTGAGTCTTACAGAAATGGTCATGGGTATGAATCATTAAAGACACCTCCTCTCAGCAACAAAGCAATCCCAGGTGAGGATGCCATACTTCCATCAGTGGACAATCTGACACTGCTGAAGATTTACACACGTGCTTGTGTTTTGCCTCAGTCTTCACTGTCAGGTGTTTTAGCCACACTGTTGCTATGAGATAATAATTTGACGTGTGGACCACTTAGTGGATAAGGAATTGGCTGGACAGTCGCACTCAAAGAGCTGTGGTCAAAGGTGCAATGTCCAAGTTGAGACCAGTGAAGAGTGGCATTCCTCAGAGGCTGGTATTGGGACTGGCACTGTTTAACATCTTTCTTTGCAACGTGGACAGTGGGATTGAGTGCACCCTCAGCAAGTCTGCTGACAACACCATGCTGCGTGGTGTGGTGGACACACTGGAGGGAAGGGATGCCATCCAAAGGGTCCTTGACGGGTTTGGAAGGCGGGCACATTTGAACCGCCTGAAGTTCAACAAGGCCAAGTGCAAGGTCCTGCACCTGTATTGGGGCAATCCCATGCACAACTACAGGCTGGGCAGAGAATGGATTGAGAGCAGGCCTGAGGAGGACTTGAGGGTGTTGGTTGACGAGAAGCTCAACATGAGCCAGCAGTGTGCACTTGTAGCCCAAAAAGCCAACCATGTCCTGGGTTGCATCAAAAGCAGCATGACCAGCAGGTCAATGGAGGTGATTCCACCCCTCAACTCCACTCTGCTGAGACAGCACCCAGAAGAAAGACATAGAGCTGTTGCAGCAAGCCCAGAGGAGGGCCACAAAGATGATCAGAGGGCTGGAGCAGCTCTCCTATGAAGACACGCTGAGAGAGTTGGGCTTGTTCAGCCCAGAGAAGAGAAGGATCTGGGGAAAACTTATAGTGGCCTTCTAGTACCTGAAGGGGCCTACAGGAAAGCTGGAGAGGGGCTGTTTACAAGGACATGGACTGATGGGACAAGGGCTAATGATTTTAAATTAAAGTATGGTAGTTTTATATTAGGAATAAATTCTTCCTTATGAGAGTGGTGAGGCAATGGCAGACAATGGAAGACAGAGAAGCTGTGGCAGTGTCCAAGGCCAGGTTGAATGGGGCTTTGGGCACCTTGGTCTAGTGGAGGGTGTCCCTGCCCATGGCAGGGCAGTTGGAACTAGAGGACCATTGTGGTCCCTTCTGCCCCAAACCAGTCTATGATTCTGATTCTGGACCGTGCGTATCTAATAAGACAAAACATGTTTGTAGCATCCTGTACCTCTGATCCAATTATGGGAGGTTGCTAAGACTTTTTTAGCAGAAGCGTAAATGAAGCATGAAGACAACTAGTTTTATTAAGCACTGATTTTCAGGAAAGAAGCCAGCCAGCTTCTCTGAGAACACCACTGCTAACTACCAACACATTGTCACTCAGAAAACACGGGCAATTCTGAGAAAGGTAGCAAATACTGAAAATGTTTTCTTTGAAACACTTTAAAAGGTACCAAATCCCAGTAGACACCTCCAGAAACTTTTAAAGCTATGAAGTTATCAAAAAAAAAAAAAAGGATCCAAATCCATTAACATGTAACTAAGAACTAATCAGAATGCAATCACATCAGGGTATTGTGACCATTGTTAATGAAATGAAGTCAGACACAACACCTATTGAATACAGCTGCTGTGTTTTTCTACTAAAAGTAAGCATGGTAGGCCACCCTCAGGTAGAAGTTGCTTTGAATTCTTTGTTACAGTCTCTAAGTTTAGAGAATAAAAACCAGCAGGCAGATAGAAAACTATTTTTGTGAACTCCATTAAAAATTCACCATCGATATCATACCTGATGTTTTGAGGCAGCTATTGGTGCATAAGTCACCTCATAGTTAACAGAGATTATATACCCAGCGGGTTTTATGTAATTGCTGGGGTACCTACTTCTATTTTCAGGAACTGTCTGACCTTCAGAATTTATTTGTTGTAGATAGCCCTGTTAAGGATCTGTCTTCAGATTAAGGGGGGGAAAAAAAAAAAGAGGGGAAAAAAAAAAAAGGCATGACTACCAAAGCTATGGACATAGTGTTCTTATAACAGCATCTCATTTTAGTGATAAGAGCAAAATAAAGAAACACTTAATTTGCAACATTTGCGACCTACAGCTTCTGCTGATAAGCAGGCCTGCTAAGGATCATTGTCATCAATTCTTCCATTCCATAGGATAATGTGGAATAATCTTCCTAAAAGCAGGGCAAAAAAGTATAAGCATGGCAGAAAAGGAATATGTCAACACCTCATTTGGCAATGACTTTCACATTTATTAAATGGAGCTACATTTTATATGCTGGTACACCGCTCCTACCTGAACAAGTCTAAACAGAGTAGGTGATTCTTTGTAAAACTAATAAAAATGCCACGTGGCATTTTTCAGTGATTTGAACAGAGGCATTAACAAGCAGATCCCTGTAAGACCAGATGAAGTTGCCCTTCTCAGAATCACCAATTCCAAGAACACTAATTAACAAAATCTTTCCAGCAGGAGAAATTCCAGGAGGAATAAGGAACAAAAAAATGGTAATAAGTCACATCAGGACTCTTAGAACGAGCATCAACAGACTGTGCATTGCTCTGCAAACCAAGACATACAGACTTTTGCAGCCTCTAAAGAAACCCTCAAAATCCCTCAGTTGAGGATTAAAAGCAGAAACTGTGATTCTAGTTAATAGTGAGAACAGGGTACAAACAATCAAAACACATTAATGAACAAGCTGTTAGAACACGGACGTGTTACGTGTAGAATAGACCAGTCAGCCACTGAGGGACAAAAGTCCCTCATTTCAGCACTGTCCTCAAGTTCCTATGATATAAAAATTCTGCCTCAGAGGAAGGTTCTGTTAACCACAGACTATACATTCAAAACCAGGCAGGGAAGCACAGAGGAAGCTAATGTACTTTAATTGCATAGGCTTAAGAAATGTGGCTCAACATTCAGTTAATTTTGGTGACAGGTATATTGAAACCAAAGGCTATCTCTCTCTCTCTATATATATATATACACTAATACATTTTTAATTTCTTAACACAAAGAATTTTACAGAATTAGTAAGATGTATTACATTGAAAAGCATATCTGGATGAATATTTGAAGGAGCAAGGAATATTAGCTTGTTTCGTTTGGGTTTTTTTACACTTTTCTCTTTTATAATTTTGGAGTAGACAGGAAATGCCCTGTATCAGTTTGACAAAGGATACTATTGCTAAACTTTAGTAAAAAAACACCCAACAACAACACAGCAACAGAAAGTACAAAAATCAGAGATTTAAATATCAATTATTCGTTTTGAAAACCACTTAGTAAAATACAGGAAAAGAAGAAGTGCATTAAAAAATGTGTGTGCTTATTAAAACATTTGGGATTTAGTGCTTAGCTTCAGACACCTGGCCAAGATGAAAAAATAAGATCAGCCAGCGTGGTCCGTGTACCAGTTCAAAGGGTAATTGGTGTGAACCTCTGCGCACCTGCAGTACCGCAGACATCCTCAAACCTGAAAATGGATGACCTGCTGTCTTTCAGGCTAAGTACCAGGCTAAGAAACAAGGCAAAGACTGTTATAAGAATACACATATTATTTTTACAAGAAGAAAGCTCTGAGGAAAAGCTACCGCTGATACTTACCACCGTCAACTCTGAAGATTTTCACAACGCATCATAAAACTAAACTTCATCTTGCATACACTCCTTCATGCATTTTTAGTATTCTAATTCCCTCTTATTTCAAAATAGGCCACTTTGGTATCAAGTAAACAATGGCTTTTGGTATGGGGAACAGTATTATTTCCAATGAAAGGCAATAAACAGGATTTATATATTTAAAGAGTGGTTAGCATAGCTTAAAAGACACTCTAAGATATATGCCGTGTAATATTCTGAAAGCATCAAAACTTTTCAGTCCCTGAAATCAGTTTAAGACACTAATTATGAAGTAATGCACGTCAGGACTAAATCCTCCCTTATTTAGCTCACTCCTTGGTAAGAATAGCTCTCCTTCATTTTTGTCGTCTTCCACTCTAAATTCCCCAAGAATTCCTTAAGATGTTAACAAAATCATCATCATCCATGATTCCAACACTTAATCCTTCATAGTAATCTTCAAACTCAGAGTAGGCCACTTCACTGGGGTTGCTGCAGGACTCTCCTAATGTTTCTAGAAATGATGACTGAATCTCGTCTGCGGTAGCTTTGCCTGTGGAAGTATATTTTTTTCCATTAAACATATTTTGAAGCACAGTGAATGTGCAGCATTTAACATATTTCAAGCAAGCAACTTTCAAATTATAACTTGAAGATATTTTTTTTCTTGAAAAAATTTAAATATTCTGATTTCAGAATTATGTCATCAGCTCGCTTAATGACAGCTGCAGAAATCATCTGACTTGGATAGTACAATGAGAGCACTGAGTATCAACAGAAGCATAAGGCCTCAATCAATTTAAATTAATTATGAGATCAGGAGGATTTTTTAACTTTAAGTGACTGCAAAAACTAAATAATGTATTTGTAGTCAAATTTTGGTGATTCAGAAGTTATCTTGTATTACATTAAACATATGTGTTATGACAAGTTCAAAGCTCAAGGAAAATGTTAAGATGCAAGTTCACATTTGAAAAGTCTTCTAGTGACCTCATAAAGAGTATACTCAAGATGATTTCACAGCATTGAGGAAAAAAAGAAAGGAAAAAATATAACATTACAGCATTGAAAACAATTGCAAGTGTAACATCCCTATAGTACCGTGTATCTTCATGTGTTACCACTAAAACCACTGACAATACAACAAACATCCTGTCTTCTACAGGTAAAACCAGAAGGGGTCAGGACACAAGGGAGACTTGCACAACAACTGGTTTGGTACATGGAGGTGTTGTTTTAGAAACTGACATACAAAGATTTAAACTCCTACTTTTTCAATGGCAGAGTTTAAACACTTTTGAGGATTCCGAAAAAAATAATGAAGGTATCAATATTTCCACTGTAAAGGATGACAACCCCATCCCAGAAATAAATGAATAATTTATTCAGGAGGAACTTCAAGTGCTGAGTACATTTAATGTCAGCTGGAAATCTTGCATATTTTGATGGAAAACAGTAATATGAAAAAGAGGGTATCCTCCTAAGTGAAAATTCTTGATATCATTATGTGTCACTGATAACTTGCACACTAAAGCTGAGGAATAACTGCTTAAATGGAGTCCTACACAAGTAGGGAAAGGAACTACTCTGCACCTATGCAGTATTTGCAGCTTGATAAAAAGCAAATATTAAAATTGTGTATATGAACACCATTAATATTTATGGCCATGTTCCAGACAGACACATTATAGGTCTAAGAGTTAAAAAAAAAGATACCTAACAGCTTGAGTCTAAGCCAATATGAACACAGTTTGCATTTGGAACTAGTTTCTGGATCTGGTATCTCTGCCAGCAAGATGACTTCAGTAGTCACAGATTTTAATTTTTTTTTTTTAGTTTATGTGAATTACCTGCCAATACTATAGGATGTTTCTTTGCACAGTAACATTTTCTGATATCTACCATAGGCACTCTTCCAGTTTTGTTGAAATCTAGTTTCATATAAGCCTATAAAGAGAAAAAAAAACCCATCATACAAGCATAAAAGAAAAAAACCCACAATCCCACAAGTAGAAGGATGTAAATACCAAATGTACTTTCCTAGGTAGCACATATTTTTACATAATGGGCAATAGATTATGTCAGTTTATCTATTTCATGTAAGGCACCAGATATGAGAAAATTATTCTAGATTATGGGATTTCATTATTATTTTATCTCATCAAATGTGGTCCCCTCACCAACTCAAAACAAAACTGTTTGCTCTCCAAAATTTCTAGCTCATCCTTAGAATGAAGAAGTTAAGCTGCTTCCCTTCTGCCTCTTCTAATTACTAAGATTCCTGTGTCATTCTGACAGGCCCCGACGCAGCCTCTTCAGCACAGCTTACGGCAGGTTCGTTTTCACTCCAGTTTACCCAAATACACGTACTTGATCCATAAAGCCAGGAGAGGCAGATCCTCCAGGATTAAAAGTATGGAAGTACATGTCATTTTGCTTGATCTCAACATCCAGTCGCTATTCTATTGACTGGTTTGTAATCAGTGTTTGATACTGCAAAGAGCTCCACATTACATTACGCACATGTAACAAATGGAATTTCAAATACAAGAACTTTCACAAATATAATGACTCTCACTGTAGGTCTCCAAGGAGGCAGACACACAGATACAGTGATCTGCCAAAGTAAGGAAATTTCCAGACTTCTGGAAGTGATAGTTTCAGGGTGCCAGATGCTTTATGCACTGGACTGAGCTATAAGAATAGCACACAAATGCATAAATTCAAAATAATAAAGTGATTAACTCTAGAGTTCAAAATTACCTAATTCAACAAAGGGACAGCATGCACTCTTCCATTTTACATTTATTTTATTAAACTGATCTGGAAGTTTAAAAGTGAATTACCAGATGCAGAACTCAAGAAAAAGAAGCAGCACCAAAACCAACCACCAGAACACGATAAAAAAACAACTTCAAAATTAGAATGCAAAGTACCTACACCTAGAATGACTGCAACAAAACTTACTTTTCTTACAAACGCTTTCCGATACTCATTCATTTCTCCAAATATGGCACGGGTAAATTCTCCATAGTCAACCTTATCGCTCCTGTCATCAGCAAGAATAAGCCATAAGGATTCAAAGTCCTGCAATTCAAACATATTTTGCCAAAGTTCTTCACTGTGTCCTAGAATGAAACAATTGCTATAACAGGAAACTATAGTATTCTCACAAAACCCCCAAAGGTCCAAATCAAAAGCTGACTCAAAGACTCATCAAAATCATGCAGGTCATCATTGGTCACTGATGACTATAATTCACATTATTTGCAGCTTTGATAGCTGTTTCAAAAACATAACATATAAACCCAAGAAAAAGATAAGTAAACATCATCCTATATATTATTTTTAAAAAGGGAAAAAAAATGAAAAAAAAATGTAATCCCACTTCATGATATAAAAAGAATGCACATCTTCATTTTTAAAATTTTTATTTTTTTGGGGTGGCCAGCAGGGACAGGGAGGTGATTGTCCCTCTCTACTCTGCCCTCATGAGGCCCCATCTGGAGTACTGGGTCCAGATCTGGGGCCCCCAATACAAGAAAGATGTAGAACTGTTGGAGAGGGTTCAGAGGAGGCCACGAAGATGATTAGAGGGCTGGAGCACCTGCCCTACAAAGAGAGGCTGAGGGAGCTGGGCTTGTTCAGCCTGGAGAAGAGAAGGCTGCGGGGGGACCTCATTGCAGCCTGCCAGTACCTGAAGGGAGCTTATAAGCAGGAGGGGATTCAACTTTTTAAAAGAGCAGATAATGGCAGGACAAGGGGGAATGGATTAAAACTAAAGGAAGGAAGGTTTAGATTAGATATTAGGGGGAAGTTTTTTACAGAAAGAGTGGTGAGGTGCTGGAACAGGCTGGAACAGTGGTGAGGTGCTGGAACAGAGTGGTGGTGGATGCCCCGTCCCTGGAAGTGTTCAAGGCCAGGTTGGATAGGGCCCTGGGCAACCTTGTGTAGATCCAGGCCTGGAGGTTGGTGGCCCTGCCTGTGGCAGGGGGGTTGGAGCTCTATGATCCTTGAGGTCCCTTCTAACCCAGACCATTCTATGATTCTGTGATTTTTAAGAATTTCTCACATGACTGAGTGTAGAAATGCCAATATGCATGGTGGAAAAAAAAAACCCTTGCAAAAAATAACTGTTGAAGCACAGATATAAGCAAGGAAAGGAAGTTATTTCATAAGTTAAAGTTAAGACAATACCCATGATTACAGTTGCATCTAGACTTACCCCTTCAGGTATTTCCAAATGGAATACTTTTAGAGCTTCTTTAAAGTCTGCCTGAGAGAGAAACCCATTTCTGTTCTTCTCTATGTGTCGGAAATGCTTCCCTAAGCCTGTTATAACCCGGACTCCTCTTTTCCTTAGTGTCTCTCTGAACATACCTGAGTATTTAGAGAAATAAAGGACACAATATTTACCTGAAGTTGCCACACGCTACGGAGCTGATGCAGAAGTAAACCCCAACTACTTATGACACTGATGATTAAAATGCCACACCCCACATCCAGGCTCCCTTAGCTTTGAAGAAAGAATGTCAGTTAAAACAAAACTATCACTTACTTAACATTTGAGCAGAAATCATATAAAGCAGCAATTGACCTGTAACAAAACATTTAAGGAGCTCACAGAAGGGAAAGAAGAACAGATAGAGCGCTCTGTGTGCTCAGATTATAAAACTACCTGCTTCTGCTAGGATTGATTGCATACCGTTTTTAACATGCAAAGCAATTTTGGAACACTACTTTTGGCAATACAAACATTCCACTACAGGGCACACTGTTCCTCCTTCATCATATGTGTATATTAAATACACGTGGAAATAAGAACAAATATAAGTAATTCTGCAGAATTGTTGCAGAATGATATAGGGAGAACAGTTTCTATGGCAAAATGGCAGCTTTATCAAAATCTCTGGTATCAGGTTTACTTTAGGGATGTCCACACACTCTAACAGAGGTCAGCTGCTATTGTTGTATCACATCTTCAGATTACTTGTATCTACAATTTTAAAACAAAATGGGGGCAGGGGATGGGGGGTGGTGAAAGAAGAAAGTTTTTTCCAGTAAAGGTCAAACTCCGAAGTGTATTAAAGGACATCTTGAAGTATATAAACAGAACTTTCTTCAAAGCCACACCAGCAAACTTTAGATGTATTCAGATAATTGAGAAATAAATTCATGTCTATTATGCAAGGGAAAACATGGAATAACTCAAAGATTTAAAATTACCCCGAAATTATTTATCCAACATTTTTTCTAACTGAAAACGCCCAAGCAGATCTTAGTAACCAGAATGCCTACTTAAAAGAGGTTCCTCTAGGGACAGGAAATAGTGGAGATTTTACAAACTGGTAGCTGTTGACTACAAGTTACAAAGATAATACACAGAATGGCATAAACGTCTTTCCATAATTTTAAACAAAGAGCTATGCCTCTGTCCTGAAGACTGTAGGTAGCAACCTGGCAAAACATAATTAAATATTCCACAATATTCTACTCAGCACAACTTGTGTATTTTAGTAACATTAAAAGAGTATTAAAAACCGTAACTTATTAATGTGTTAGAAAGAATGGCCCAAAGAAGTATCAAGAACAAATTAACTGAAGAAATGAGACAGTGTTTGTACATTTTGCCAGTAACTTTTAAAATTTAATGCTGGTTTGACATACGATCAGGATTATGCTTCAGCATTTTTTCAGAGATTATGTCTACAGAGAGATTAACATTTTGTTCATTGCATTCACACTTATTGTGTACTGCCTCCATAATCTTTAGCTAGACTGTTTATTTAAAGGAGAGAAGAAAGTATTCTTATGATTGATTTATTCTGGTACCAGATTCTAGTAAAATAGAATTTTTCTCTAAAAAATGTCTGACTTTAATCTAATTTGTAATGATGCTACTGTTCTTTGCATTCAGCTGTAAAGATGAAAATACAGAAATTTAAGTTGAATGGGTTCTGATAGACACAAACCTTGAATCTTCTTGAAAACTTTACTGTCATCAACCACTGGCTTGGAATGCTCTTGCTTAAATTCCACAGAAGAAGCTCTAAAGTAATGAAAAATAATCTTGGAACAGTGAAATTACATGTAATGCTACTGAATTCAAAATAGCTGTAGTAAAAGCATACGGAACTTTAATTCTTATACTACCCGTATAAGCATAGTAGTCAAGGTCTAGAGTTTGAGATGGCACAAATAGTCCTTGCTGAATAGCTTAAGAAATCCTTTTCTGACAATATTCCATTAGCAGCTCCTCTACAAATGCATTAATCATTGCTAATTCTTCCCATGCGTAAAATCTCCAGAAATTTACTTCCAGACAGTCCTAATCTTCAGCTTGGGCCACTGGAAGAGTTTGTCAAAACAACCACATTTAGTTACCAATAGGAAACTAAAATGAAGTAGCTATAAATCTCTCTCTAGGAGAGAAGGCTGTAGACCAAAATCTGGATCATCATATTTTAAGTATGATCTAAGAATCTTGGTTAGATTTTGTTTTGTCTAGCAAGTGATTCCCTTCTGAGAAGGAAAAAACACCTATCAGAATTTTCTATAGATGTAATTAAAAAGTACTATGTTAGAACTATTGGGGGAAAAGAAATAAAGGTCTAAAAATTATTTTAATCCGAATGGGAAAGCAAATACAAAAGCAGAACTGTCAACTTTGAGCTGCTTGCTCACCTGTGCTTTGCCACAAAGCACTCCTCTTTCTGAGGCCAAAGACTTACCTCTCTGCTGTCTATTAGGACGTTTCATCTCCACTTTGAACATTTCCCATTCTGAAATCCCTAAAAGCTTGCCTATATCAAACCACCTAAACTGGAAAGTCAACAACTACCTAGAGAGGACAATGTACCCTATCTAAAACACATGCAAGCCAAAAGGTTCATGGCTTGTGACAGCAGGATATAGGTGCTCCTGAAAACCTGCAATGGACCTTTCAGACCATACCTAAACAGGATTCACCTCAAATACAGTAATGGAAGTAAGAGGACTAAATTCAAGCGTTTAGCACCAGAAAATACTGAGTTCAGTAACACTCCCATTCAGAAGAAAAAGACCAACTTCACAATCTGAAATTTAGTCACTAATGGAAAGAACACAGAGAGTATGAAAAGTAAACAATATGTTCCACCACAGGTAGCAGAAAATCCCAACTTATAACCCAGCTAGCAAGTCTTCTTTCTGGAGCCTTCAGAGATAACACTGGATCAACTCCAAATTCCACAAGTATAAGACTAACAACAACCAAAAGACAAAGCTGTTAACTAGAATGATGGGCTTCCTGAGAGGTAAAATGTCTGGAATAAGCTATGTGAAATTAAACTACATTGTGTTTTATTTCATGGAAACCTGGCAGAGAGGGAACAATTAGCACTAAGCATCACACTACTATATCTTTCTATAATCAATTACATTTGAATTTACTGTTTTATGTACTGTTAGCTCACTAAGGCTCCTTTACAAAGCTTTCAGTGTAAAGGGACCTTAAAGTGAAAATTACCGTAACTGAAAACAAGCTTCCTGTGTCTGAACACTTGCAGAAATAAAAACGATAGTCAGGTAACTTGTACTAACAAAAGCAATCTTTAGATTGCGAAGGTATTTAGTTGAGATTCTGTTACCGCTGTTGCTAGTCAAGAAGGGATTGATGCACCTGATGTATGAGGAGAGGCTGGCAGAGCTGGAGCTCTCCTAGTCGCTGTTTAACTTGGAGAAGGCTCCAGGGATCTTATCAGTGTGCAAAAATACCTGACAGGAGAGAGTAGAGTAGACTGAGACAGGCTCTGCTCAGTGGAGCCCAGTGGCAGGACAAGAGGCTGTGGGCACAAAGTGAAACACAGGAGGTTCCCTCTGAACATCAGCAAACACTTTGTACTGTGAGAGGGACCAAACGCCATAACAGCTTGCCCACGGAGGTCGCAGAGTCTCCACCCTTGTAGATGTTTAAAAAACCAACTGGATGCAGCCCTGAGCAACATGCTGTGATAAACACTGCTCTGAGTAGAGGGTTGGACTAGAGACCCTCTTGAGGTTCCTTCCTATGATTCCATGGCTTTATGAAAATTTCTACATTGTAACATCTGCTATCAGTTGACATTCCTCAACAAAATTTGAGTAATCATACTCTGACTGTATTTCCAACACTGTTAACTAACCTCCATGTTCAGGCAACTCAGGACTGAGATAAATTTTACACCAAGATTTTATTTGTGCTAAGAACCAATGTAGTCACAATAAAAGCCAGAAACCCCAGAGAAAGATGCTTCAGTCTCTAGTCAGTTTACTCCAGTATAGATACTCAGATGAGAATATTACCTTCAAAAATAATGCATACTCAAAGATTAGCCATTCACTTCTTTGAAAAAGTTCTAAGAAGTTCCTGTCTTTCACATTATGAAACAATGTAGTTTACTAAAACCTATTTTGAAAAAGTAAGTGAAAAAAATTCTCTCCCAGTGGCTGAAGTCTTCATCATGTGGCAACATCTGGAAGAATAAAGGGATAGGAAAAGGAAGGGAAAAGAAAACAAAACAAAAAAACTGAGAGAGAAACCTCCAATCCTTCCCCTGCCTGTGTTCAAACACTTGCACTATCATGGATGATCCAAGCTTTTACCATAACTGTGTCCAGATCTGGGGCCCCCAATACAAGAAAGATGTAGAACTGTTGGAGAGGATTCAGAGGAGGGCCACGAGGATGATTAGAGGGCTGGAGCACCTCTCCTATGAAGAAAGACTGAGGCAGCTGGGCTTGTTCAGCCTGGAGAAGAGAAGGCTGCGGGGGGACCTCATTGCAGCCTTACAATACCTGAAGGGAGCAGAGAAACAGGAGGGGAATCAACTTTTTAAAAGGGTAGATAATGGCAGGACAAGGGAGAATGGATTAAAACTAAAGGAGGGAAGGTTTAGATTAGATATTAGGGGGAAGTTTTTTACAGAAAGAGTGGTGAGGTGCTGGAACAGGCTGGAACAGTGGTGAGGTGCTGGAACAGAGTGGTGGTGGATGCCCCGTCCCTGGAAGTGTTCAAGGCCAGGTTGGATGGGGCCCTGGGCAACCTTGTGTAGATCCAGGCCTGGGGGTTGGTGGCCCTGCCTTTGGCGGGGGGATTGGACCTCTATGATCCTTGGGGATCCTTCCAACCTTCCCAGACTATTCTATGATTCTATAAGCTTCACAAAAGATTTCATAACAGTAATCATCATCATCATCATAATTTTCCTCCCAAAGATAGTATTTTAGTTCATCACATAAGAAAAGTTTCAGTATATAAAAAAAATCTTACTTCAAACAAAGCAAGTTAACTTTTATTTTTAAATTACTCCTTAGAGAGTTACTGAATTACAAAACACACGCTAACATATATTACTAATTTCTTCTAACAAGAGCCTAAATACAGATTCAGAGTCTTTTTAGTAGTATAAGCAGTAAGGCATTAGAAGCTCTTGTTAAAGAATCTTTTTGCTTAAGGAAGGAAAGGTAATTTGAAAAACAGTTAGCTGCACTTACTTTAGAAAATCCATAGCTGCTTCATCAATACTCATCACACGAAGAGTGAGAATTGGGTTCTGCTTAACGCTTTCTGGAAGGTTATGATCAGCACTTTGGAAAGTTAGGTTAGCTCCCTGTTGGTAAAGCACAGAATGATTTACAAACAGCTTGTGTATTTTGTCAAATACACTCCACAAGACTTTCAAGAAGTATGACTGTTAAAAGCCTTGGCATGAAATGCTAAAAAGATGTTGCTAAGATCACTTAACCTTCTTAATGAAGCCCTTCTAGTACTAAATAAAAACAGCTTCAGCCTCCAAGATGACATTTTATCCCCTACATGGAAGCGTGTCTAGTAAGAGGGCCTACCATTGCCTAATCTACAGTTAAGAAACATGAGACTACAGATTGTTGTTCCCTCAGCCAGGCTCTACTTTTTTCTATTTTGTTTCTCCCTTCATTCTTATGGGATGGAAAACTCACTGGACCACAGAAGAGGGAACAGGAGGTTGCACACTGATTCCATAAGAGCAAAGTTCTTGAAAACCAGAAAAAAAAACCAACCTCTACAGTTACTATTAATAACCTAAAATCATACTTTAGATAAAGAACTAAAAAGTAGCTTTCTCAAAGTTTTAATTGTTCCTGCAATGTTTAACTACAGTTTGGGCTTTTTTAATTGCTCGGTTTTGCTAATAAACATGGCATAAAAACATGCTCTTAGTAGCACAGAGTTCTATTACCCAGCATTGTCTCTTCTGAGTATTAGAAATTCCCCTTTCCTCCAAGTCGGGGACAGAGCACACAACTCATGTATTCTGCAAAATTAAAGATGCTTTTTGATTTGAGAGAAGAGGGGATGGGAGAGAAATTAAAGCAGCAAAGAATTCAGAGAAGAATCAAAAAAAGCAGTAGCAGCCCTAAGTGTAATATCCACTCAGGGCTGAGTTATAAAGCCTCTAAAAACTCATAAACTAGGAAGGACACAGAGAAACTGTTATCATGCAAATGTTTCAACCATTTGGACTTTTTGAGAGATTGTGTATCTAAATGTCAGCCCAGAAACCCAGTTTGCAGATACAGAAAGTAACAGATACGACGTCATCCCAAAGAGCTATTGAGCTCAGTACATCTTCTGGATGGCTTTAGACGCATCTTTATTGAGAACACATTTCCATGTGCAGGTTGCAAAGATACAGGACAATAATAAAATCATCCCCAAAACTCTAAAAATAGCTTCAACGTGCATATCATAAATAATCTATTTAATCTTGGAAAGTCTTCTATTGTAGCCAAATGTAAACAGTTAGGATTATGCAGGTGATTAGACAAAATACTCCAAAAACTAATGTCCTCTTCTACATTCAGTACTTCATTCAAACATGGCTTTTGCTCTAAACTTCAAGATTTGCAGGAGGATGTGGAGAACTCAGTGAAAATTCAGTATTTGGAAAAATTAGTACTTGGAAAAATTGCTCAAGTATTTATAAACAAGGAACGCTTAACCCAGTACACAAGCACAGCAGTACAGAAGATGCAGTATGACTTGTAGTCATTGTCAGACTAGCCGGTAGATGAAGTTCACCAATTAACCTGCATTTTCCTCATGTTTAAAAATATTTAATCATTGCCTCGTGTCAAAAATGCCAGCAGACTTTGGAAAGATTCTTAGTTTTTAGCAAGGACTTTAGTTCATCTTCAGGACTCCTTCCCGAGCTGTTCAGTTTGCTGACAAGGTGGTCTACACTGTCTGCAGTCTTGTGCTCTCTAGCGGGAAAATTACAAACTACAGCTTAATCTGAAGCCAAAAATGGAATCTCTAACACGTGGGACTGCAAAATAATCCTGAAAATCTTTAATTTGAAAACGTTTCTGAAGGGAAAGTCTTTCGGTCTTCCCTGAAAGCTAGATCATAATTTTCAACTTGAATATCTAAATATTACTTCCAGATCACCAACAAATAGACTTAAATTCTACAGAAGAATACTTACAATATAGAAGTCACTAAGATCATAAGCTTTTCCCTTCTTTTGTCCACATTCATGTTGATAAACTCCCTTCTGAATGAAAGGCAAGGCATTTTTTCTGTTAAATGATTCAAAGTTTACATGAAAACAATTAAACTTGATTTAGGTTTCTTAGACACAGTGGAAGATGTTTTTTAAAGCCTTTTTAAAAAGCAATTTCTCCTACCTATTGTTTCCAAACTGTCGGAATTCATACACAGTGAGGGATCTGTCACACGCAAAAAAAAATCCAATCAACTCTCTACAAGCATCACGACCATTTCTAGGAGGAAAATTGAAAAGCATCTTTATGCTTCTGCATCCATATAAATCCAATTCAACCCAAACATAAAGAATATTTCTGGTTTGGAATATGCATTTTATTTCAGTGTTGCGTAATGTAAAATTGTTTCCTCTGAAAGAGGTATCTGACTGTTTTCTTTAAATCACTATGGAATTCAAGTTCTGGATTTGGACACATACTTTTATGCAATACTCCATTCTCCGTAATGTTATAAACACCAGTCAAGGCTTCATGTTTTACTGTACCCGTGTATTTCTCACTCATTAACTAAAGGACTACTTATAGCAGGCCTACTACATTCATTATAGTATATTCAACCATGTGGCTGAATCCTCAGCTATATTTAACAAGTACACAGCTCACTGCTTCAGAAAAGCACGCTTTTCAGAGCTGAAGAGTATGTTTATGTCAACACTACTCAACTCAGGACAATTTCAAAGATGCCCTAAACCTGCAAGTTTAACAAATAAGGAGCTACAAACAAGACACAAAGCTATCTTCTCCATCCACAGTGGTTACTACATACAAAGACAAGGCTTAATCACCTGAGGGGCGATGGCTAAGAGCACTGTTCTACACAGCCCCTGTGCGAACTGTCCTGCACAGCACTTACTGATGCATCTTAACATAGTGCAATGAGACTGTAAAGCCACTATCCATCAGCCATGTCAAAGTTTGTATTATACATGTATGTATATGTATACCCACACAGCATATGCTTTTTTCTAAACATAGGGAACAGCAAGGTTCAGTGGAATTAAATTATTTCAAGATGGTAAAGATCATAATTCATAAACCCATAGAATTGAAAAGCTTCACAGAATTTGTAGTTACCTCGATATAATCCTACTATCAAAGCGTAGCTTGTTAGAGAGCATGTTTTCAGTTAATCCTGATTTGGTCCTTATTCTGTGAAAATAATGCAGCATTATTATACTTCTGTGCTCACAGAGGAATGTTACATAAAAATCAACTGTTTCAAAACAGAAAAAAAATGGGAAATACGGTATCCTTGGCAACTGGCTGAGGAGATGATCCCTCAGAGTTGAATTAGAAAGCAACTCAGAGTTGTGATGTGGAAGGTGTTCTGTAATTATATAATATGAGACTACATTCACAGAAAGCACAGATGTGAATGGGATATTTTGTTTACATATACTTATATATCAAGAATTCAATCTCTACCACTCACCAGAAGTCTGAAAATCACTGTGTTTTCTTGCAAAAATAGCCAGGTTGGGCCTTCTTTACCCACCTATATCTTCTATATTGCCTATATTATTAGTTCCAAAAATGGGGATTTGTCCATGTGATGGTGTAAGAGATTGAGACTGGTTTTGTTGCCCCCCCCCCACTTTTTTTTGGTAAAGAATACAAAGATGGCATTTTCTGAGAAAGACTTTAGAGCAGGATGTTAAAATGCACAAAGCAGAGAGATCTGTCTGCACGGTGAGAAAGATTAACAGAACCAAACTTGGACCTGCAAATTCATTTAATTTTATGGATCACAATGTTTTCTCAGTTTTTCTTAAGTCCTCAGAGTTCCTATTTCAATGCTCACAGCCTAGGAATGATACTTAAATGTCAATATGGTTAATTATCGCAGCAGAAATCAAAACATGAAAGAAAAGTATGATTATATTGTGAAGATCTACATTAGCATTTATGGATGTATATTCATGCAATTTTATGCACCTCAGGATAGGAATCTTTAAAAGGATTTGACAAGATTGCAAGCATTCATCAGCTCAGAAAAGACTGGCAAAACCCTGCTATGAACAACGTCAACATAAGCTTAAGAATGTTCTCCCAGGTTTATTAAGTTCTATGAATCAATCATTGCACACAGAGAATCCAAGTAAAAAGGTCCTACTAGAAAATCATAAGCATGGATAGGCTACAAAAAAAGGCCTCACATGAAGCTAGTGGATCCAAGACAGAAATAAAACACCTGGAAAGGCAAAGAGATTTCATAGTGCCCACAATAATAAAAAATGCAGCACAGAATGCATTTCTTAAAAAAATAACCACTAGAGGAAACTTACTTTGTATCATGCAGTGTTCTTCTCCTAAAACGCATTGGTGCTGTCCCAAGTCCCAGAAGTCTGTGAGCTTCCTTGCCAACATCCGCACGCATGGATTGCTCTGGGTCACTTATGACAGCCCTGGCCAGAAAGAGGGGGGAAATTCCCTCTAGTAACTACACCTGAACTTCAGACCTTGCATGTCCTTACTCAGAAAAAACACCAAGAATAACACAGTAATAAAATACTAGAGTTGTCTATTAAATTTGCATACATTTGGGGATTTTTTTTGTTGTTTTTTTAAAAATTCTGAAGTTGATTACTCAAAACCAAATATATGTAATAATATTCTGGTGGTGCAGTTCTACATAGTAACTTTACATATTTATATGTAGCATTTAAAGGATATTTATATCTCTCTATAAAATAAATCTTAGGATTGTGAAGGTTTTTTCTCTCATTTTCACTACTTCTGTATATATTTCATCACTGATGTTCTCCATCTATGGCTCATGCCAAAATCAGTGACAGCAGCTACTGGTACTAGCCCGTGGCATCATCCAACAAAAACACTGGCATTTCCCTTCCCAAAGCACTGACTACGCAGCCCATAGGATCTCAAAGTCCCATCAAGCAGATAAGAAATAGATGAGCTGGTTTAATAACATTTTTATAATCTCTCTATCAGTTCCACAAGTAAACAAAAGACCTTTAAAAATACATTATTCTGTTTATATTACTGAAATGGTTCATAATCAGAGGGAAAAAATAATTCTGCACAGTTAATAGAGTTTTATAGACTTGTTCTCTGTTTCAGGTACACCTTTGCACACACCAGTTACACTGATTTAACTGCAAGACTGGCTCTATTAAAAACAAAAATAACTCAAAAAACTTTTGTGTTTCCTTTAATAGATTTTTTGCATGCAACAGTTTTGAACTAATCTTCCTCGATTAACATCCTGCTCTCTGATACCAATTTGTTTGGCAGTACTGGCACAGTTATATTTGGAACATAAACAGAGATATTTTTTTTTTAAATTAAAAGTTCATCCTGATGCAGCTGCAGCACTACTGAATATTGTTTTGACATTGTCAACTGATAGATTCAGAGTTGGAGAAGGAATACATGGAAAAAATAAGGCAAAACAGCTGGAGGAGGCACACAATGAACATCCATGACCAAAGATGCACAAACCTTTATGTTTAACCCAACATCAGTAGGATTGAAACACTTTAACAGAATTTGCATGTTTTAAAGATAACCTCTGTAGTCACCTGCTTTACCTTGTTAGAGCTATGATATGGGCAAAGCACTCATTTGAAAATTGGGGATTTCTGTACTGAACGTTTCAGTATTCTTAATCCTTCCACTATGACACTTGGAATTCAACACTGTGTTTCAGGTACAGTCTTGTTTCCTTCATGTAACTTTCTGTTTATCACAGGTTTTAAATAGTGTAAAAGGATTCATAGACTTTTAACAACATAGATCATTTAAACTGCAGTTGCAATGGAAACCAAGACAAAAAGGTGAAGTGCAACAACATTTCAATCTCAAAATCTTAAGATCTGATGGGCTATGATATCTGTACAGATGACTACACCTGTTAAAAATGATTTGTGAGTAGCTTTACAGTATGTTGTGTTCTGTGCACAGTTTTGAATTTCTGTAAAGTAACATGAAACTGTATTAAATTAGCTTGCAGCATCTTACATTGTTTTAATCAGACAACTCCGATAGAGCCCTGCATCATTAAAGAATGCTTAAAAATGAGAACAAGTTTATGGGAATAATAATAAGGAAAAAAAGTTTTTATTATGCTCATGTTTACCTTTAAGCTACATTTTTCCCCTTAACATACAAAGGGATCTTTCTACATAGAAGCAATGCTTTCTCAGAGCTAAAGGGATGGCAACGAAGATTGGAGAGCTTTCCTGTACAGCTTTGATCGGTTTGATTTATCATTGTGCCTTTTTTTCCCTATCTGCCTAACAATGGTATAACACTCCTTGACTCCAGAGGGATGTTGTGTCAATATTATTAAAGGAAAATTAATAAAAGTAAGATTCTTAGAAAATAAAGTAAATACTGAAGTGTAATTTCTAACAGCAGGCATCCATATATTTTACTGAGGTGCAAAAGGGTTGTTTATGAGAACTAGTGCTATTGTAAAGCTCTTAAATTAGGTTCAATTATAAAATTAAATACTATTCTCAGAAAAAAAAAAAGTCCTACATGAGACTTTAAATGGATCTTTTAATATAAATTAGAAAGAACTTTAAAGGATTTTTGCAAATAATAACACTACATAAGTATGCTTAAGTCTTGGAATGAGATTATCAAAACCCCTCCTAGGTAAGAAAAAACACATGCTCACAAATCAAAATTCTTCTGTAGGAAAACCTGCAGTTTTACATTATGAATTCACTTACCTAGATAACTGATCCACCATCACTTGTTCTACTACAGCCTGTTTTCTCCTTTCTGCAGCAACATCCTCCTGTAATGAAAAACTGACTTAAGAGAAAAATCAAATCTGTAACACCAGACACTTCAGATAATAAATTACCCTTTAAAATAGCATAAGTCATAATCTTACCAGTGTCATAATTAATATTTTTCCATATTTTTGAATAAAGTTCTATTTGAATAACAAATAGACAAATAATATTCTCTGCTACACACTCAAATTGTCTATGCATATTAGTTGTCAATGAATATGGGAATTCTAGTATGTTTGTTGACAGACAGCAGCCTAATCTCTGTAATGTTTCCAATAAATTCTGTAAGTACAATAGAGCCTGAGGAAACTCACACTATTCTAGGTTTCATGGTTGACACAGACTCCAACTCAGAGAATGAAACTTTACCTCTAGCAATATTTAGTCAAAAAAATTCTTTTAAGACTGAGTCTCAGTGCACAATTTTTATTTGCTGCATGCCACAATAATTTTCTGCTGAGACAGGCCAATCTGAAAAACCTTTCAGAAAAGATCATCCTACAGGGGAAGGGGATTTAACATGATCTTGCTATTATTTTTAGAGCAACACTGAACCATAACCCTGTGCTATTCACTGTAAAATGCTCAGGCATTGATCATCATTTGTTTCACAGAAAGCAAAACCAAAGCACAACGGAATGTCCCAGGCCAGCAGAGAGGCCACTGGCAACAACCAGGTACCAGCATCTCTCTTCACCTTATCTTCCAGATCTCTGAACTTTTCAACTGCATTTAAATTTGCCTTTTAAAAAAAATAAAATTTATATATAAGAAAACAGATATTATTGCTACCGAGGGGGTTAATGCAATTTTTTGATAACTCTATAGGTATTCTGAAACTAAAGAGTTAAGATTTTTTTTCTGATTTGTTATTTTTTCCACTCAATTCTTGTTTGCAAACTGAATTCCATATAAATCAAGACTTCCAATGGCTGAAAAAGAAAGTTGGTTTCCAGAAATCAGGTAACTGTGAAGTATGCTCCCTAATACCGCAGAGGTTTTACCAGTGGGATTTACAGCCTTTAAGTAAATATCAACTGTCAACAGCAAAAACCAAAAAAAAAACCCAAACCCAAAACCCTCAAAAGCCCCCAAAACAAAAATCCCCACAAAGAAACACCAACCAAAACCCCCAATTCAATCATGTAACATGAGACCACTTGGTGTTTATTCTGAACTGATTTTAAGCTTCAAAGATTTCTGAATTATAGGAGACCAGGAACCTCTTAGTTTGCTTTTGTATTTCATTTCAGCCCCTATCAGAACTATGGGTGCTTTATTCAAAGTTACTGAAACTTTGCCCCTTAACTGTCACAAAAGATGTATTACAAAACATTATGTAAAGGAGGACACAGTGATAATACAGAGCTGGTGTTGAAAGACAACATATTCAATAGACCCCATTTTATAGAGCCAAACCAGAAAGCATGCTGAAAAGAACCTGATTTTTTTTTAAAAAAGAAACCTTACACAGTGAATTTCAGTTGAACGCTAGGTCACTAACTGCACTCTGCCATGGAACATCTTCTATTCAGTTCTTCAAAAAAAGAACTACTATGAATTCTTAAAACTGCTGAGGCAAACATTGAACTTGCAGCAGCTCTCACTTTAAAAAGTAGTAACTCTTGTTCACAAAATTTGATTATTCACAGAAAACCGACCTTCTTCCAAAAAAAGACTAATTTTACTACATACATCATCTACTGCCAATCACACACATACTACAATCTGTCCTGAATATGTGAACTTTCATCCCAAACTACAGAAAAATTAAGAGCAATTCTACTTTAACACTTGATTCAGTGAAAAATAATCATGCTGAATAGATTGATACAGGTGTAGCTTAAGAGACAATTAATATAACTTTAATATAAGAATTTTCATAGTTTTAAGAATAGACTAGTTTAAGAGAAAGCTGTAACTGTGTAAGCTGCTTGTGAGAGCAGAGCAAAACTTAACCATAACAATGCAACAGTAACAGCCTTGAAGATAAAGAAGTAAGAATTTGTGTGGTTTTAGGAATAGATTAGTTTTGAATTTTAGCAGAATTTGGCTGTGATCACATAAGCTGTTTCATGAAAGCAGCTACGAAACTTAGCCATAATAGTGCAACAGCCTTGAAACCAGAGGAAGTAGGAGATAGAGGAGTCGTAAATAATGAGACTAACGACCAATTAAAAGACAGAGTCTATCTTGTTTTCAGTGAAAGACTAACTACTCAGTGCAGGTGTTGGGAGCCCAGATAAGCATGGAGAAACCCGTAGAAGAGCATGCGCTGAGAGAGAGGAAGACGTCCAGCCTTCATCCCTGAAGACCACCAGAAGACCCCCTGAGTGTCATTGAGCATGCTCTATCTGGGAGGAGTTAATGTAAATGACTTCCTGGAAATAATTTGCATAACCCTGCCTTTTCCTAGAAATTATAATGAATATATATAATTAACCTGTATAAATATGAGAAATTTGGCTTTAATGGGCGCACACATTTGGAGGAGCGATCCCCTGTGTGCCCAGCGCTGCAATAAAGGACACCTGCTTGAGAGTCACCAAGGCTATTCAGTTTTGATTCCGGCTTTCCGAGGCATCACACTCGAGGTTTTGGTAATGATTACTGTAAAAGGGAATTTAAACATGTATTCTTAAACAAATTTTTAAAACACCTTAAAATCAAATGCCTACAGTTGAGGAAAGACATACCTAACTGAGTTAATATGTTTGCAGTTACTACTTCCTATTTTTCCCATTATTGCTACCTCTAGCAGAAGCTTGAACCAGAGACTCCTAGAGAGAGAGGCAGCCAGCCTGTGTAACCATGACTGCTAATCAATTTCAGAAGTGCTCCTAAAGGTCCCCGGGACACCTTGTCAGATAGATGCCTGCTGGCTTCCTTTTAAAGCTGCAGTGTATCTGTTCTGTGGTCCTGCACTGCTCCCTATCTCCCTGTTTTCAGCTTATTTGATTTAGCTTTAAGGTGTTACTCTAGTGATACTTCAAAACTTTTTTTCCATTAATTTCACCCTACAGTATAGATTTTAAAATTTATCCTAAAAATAACAGGAAGTTCTTCAAGTTCTTTAGAAAAGTACTTTCTGAAAAATAATTTATCATGAAAATGAATAGTGACCTCACTAGTGCAACATCCACATTCACTCCGACAAGACTAGAAATGGAATAAATACCTGCAATGATGCAAAATTCAGTGTACAGAGATGAGCAAACAAACCAAATTAAAATTATTTACTTTTGCAATCTCATAAAATTTCTCATGGCTTAGTATTCCACAAGAAAGGTAGAATATCATCTCTGTTCAGTAACACCTTCAAAACCCAGTTTTGAAAGCCATCACATCACATATACAAATAATCAATCCTGTAGTATCAAATCACAAGGTGGGGCATAGTTGTAAATAATCTTAAATTCAAGGCTTAGCCTTAGATGGGCCAGACTCCTATTGTTCAGTCCTAAAAAGAGTAAAAATTACATTTATGTAACGAAAAAAAAAAAAATCAAGGAAACCTATTTGGCATATTCATATATGAAAAGTTTTCACTCCCCTCTAGGCATGCTAGTGAGGCTATATGTGTTTGCAGTTTTCTAGGCTCAGTCCTTCCCAAGATCAATGGGAATGAGAGGAATCTGGAAATGATCAGGATCAGAGCCAAGGCACCTGAAGGAGAGGCTAGGGGAGCTCGGGTGTGGTTACTTTGCAGAAGCAGCTGCTATGAGGCATTCTGAAAACAACCTACAACCAAAGGGAAGTTACAAAGAAGACAGAAACAAACTTTTTTTGCTACTGGCAAGCAATGTAACAGGAGGCCAAAGTTACAAACTGAGTCTTGGGAGGCTCCGGATGGACAACAGCAAGAGATTCTTCAAACGGAAAGTCAGGAATCACAGGAAGATGCTGCCTAGAGATGCTGTAGAAGCTTCATCCTTGAAGCTTGAAGACTCAGAAAAAGCTGTAGCTGACCTGATCTAATATCCACAGCAGAACCCACGCAGCTTACAAAGCCAGTTCTCATCATATACTCCATTTCAGGAGTTAATGAGGGTAAACAGTGTGTTTACTCTAGAAACAAGTCAGAGTAAGAGCTGAAGGAATCAGGGAATCCATGGATCATGGAATACAGGCTGAGGTACAAGCTAAAGACCAGATAAAATATAACACTGTACTATACAAGTCACTCAGGTAATCTTAGTTGTATGCATATTTGTGTTTATTACTAATAATTTGCATTCTCCCTTTATATGCATTATATATACACATTTATATATATTTACATACATTACTGCATAAAATGCAAGCATTGCAGATATTTTTAAAATGCTCACTGGATTGCTCAGTTCAGCTTCTCCTTGAAACAAATGTTTAAACTCCAATGAATTCAATGGGTGCAATTACAAACTAGGACCAAATCATCAAAGGCCTAACTTCTGATGAACATCTAGGAAGTCATTCTAGGCAGTTAACAGAATAATATCAGCCAAAACACTCACAGCTTCTGATTTCTTTGTACTGTGCTGCATATTATAGGGCTTACTCGTGTACCGTTGTTGCAGGAGAGCTTTCTCATCAAGGGTTGTAAGATCATCATTATGTCCACCTTCAAGCTGTGTATCCTACACAAAAAATAATTATTTCCATAAATCAAATTTAATCAACAATAAGAAAAACAAACAAAAAAACTCCAATCACCCATTTGCTTCAACAATTTATTTAAAAGGGGTTTTTTTTCTTTCTTCTTTATTTTTTGAAGTGTCTACTTCTTCAACTTCATGCTAATTAGAAAAAGGAAGGGGTTTTTTAAGCCTAGCTTTCTACAGAAACTGAACGGACAGATCTAGCTTTTCCTTACAGCTTTTGAATACTCACCAGCTTTCAACAATACTGAAATAAAACAGAAGCCTAAAAATACTGTGTTCCTACAAACTCTGCGGTATCAGAAGGCAGACTGTTAGCACCTCCCAAAAGAAGACAAGAGCTCATCCTTTCCCTGTTCTGCTCAACAACAGCCAAGAGGAAGCAGTGGATTTGCCATTATGCATGTAGTTTAAAGTCCACACTGCAGAAATGCTGGTTTTTGACCAGCAGAAATGTTAGATACAGTCAAGGCAGGTAAAAGCCAAAGCATACTGCTGAACTGGGACTAACAGACTTGCAAATCAGTCCAAGGTTCTTACAGCCCTATCTCCTACATGGAGGATATGAACAAAACTGACAAGGAGACTGACAGAAGTCAGGCAGGGGGGAACGCAGGAAGGAAATCAGGAGTAGGGTTTGTTAGCTATGCTCACCTAGGAGCAGCCTCTTTTCAGAGAGGTTATTAAAAGTTCCACTAATCAGATGAAATATTATTAATTCAATCGGGTAGCAATAATATCTAACACAGAAAACTGTTCTGCTAGACATACTAAACTCTGCCATAAGAACTGACTGAACTAGTTTCTAGTGCTTAGCAAGTGTCTCTCTGGAACCCAAAATCACCAGAATAAGTCAGGCCTGCTTTTTGTCTCCTAGTATACACTAGACACCTTGTTCAGTTTCAGATTAAATACCCTGTTAAATACCCTTTTGATGGGCTTGCAGTACAGCACATAAAGGAGTCACTCCTTGGAAAACAGATGACATGATGGTGTCACACTGGTGTGGAGTGGAATAAAAAAAATAAATTAAAAAAAAGTTAAACAACAAATCCCCAGGAACTGACAATCTTCCCAAGTGAATGTTTTGTCAGTTCCAAAACTGTGCTGCTTCATGCATGTGATACCAAAACATAAGTGATTAATATTTTTTTCCCTTTTTCAGATTTGCCTGGTTTGCCTCATCTTTTAAAAATATATCCTGTTGTTCAACTAATAATGAAGTCATATAATTTCCACTGTTTAACTGCATTTTATTGCTATTATTTCTTCATCCACCTTGCTAAAGTTGAACAGTAATTTGTGTTTGGCTAAAACTGCGTAACCTATCCTAATGAGATTTGGATTTGACTGATGCACTACTTTGCCATGAGTAAGACATGCTGTTAACTAGACAGATGTCATCAAACATAAAACTAAACTTAGTAAAATAACAGATTTTGTTTCACTCAGCTCCTTTACTCACAAAATGATTACTTACAGGATTACCTATAGGTACTTGCAGGTTCTCCTAGTTTTATCTGACCACTAGAAGCATGATTAATAAGAGGAGAAAGCCCCCTTACAACTATCAAAGGTAAAGGTAAAACAGCAACAACAATATGTGAAACAGAATCTTGGCCTTATGTAAGACCTCCCCTTTTCATTCCACTGAACATAAAGCAGGTGAAAATCAGTAAAATTGTTATTCATCACAAACCTTTTCTCTGAAAAGCAATGAGCACAATATGTTCCCTCAACATCTGCATACTTAACTTTTCATTAAGATTCTTAAATGGTCATCAGCCCTCAGCACAGTCTAGCGTTAGACCGGTCCTGACAGCTGTTGCTTACTTTTGTCTCCTGTTTCCTTACACCTACAAGGATGCACCTTGCCCTGTGCAACCACCCTTCTTCACTGTTTCTCCTGGAACAAGAGGAAAGTTGGGTTTTTTCACCCCTTTGTTTTCCAGTTTCTCTCCACTGATCTTCCTTTGTTTGCAGGAACAGTTTTAATTTAAAAAACAAAAACCAAAAGGAATCTGGCAGTTGCTTGCAGTGCAGCGGTACTGGATCTTTCCTAGGGAACCTGCTTTGGCAGGGGGGTCAGACTCGATGATCTCTTGAGGTCCCTTCCAACCCCTGCGATTCTATAAATCTTTGAGTCTTATATGATGTCAACGCAAAAAGTACAGACAACATCTTTCCACTTCTCCTTTTTAAAGTCATTTATACAGTCATAAATTAATAGAATACCAGTTAATATACTTCTATATTTAAAAAATAAAAAAGCTTGAATGCATTTCTATATTTGGAAAAAATACTTTACCAAGATCTTCCTGCTGTCTCTCATCTCCAGGACATGGCTAGTTGACATGGTGTTACTGGACCGATGGTTGGACTTGATCTTAGAGGTCTTTTCCAACCTTAAAGATTCTATGATTCTATTATCTTTGGCTACAAACTCTTCTCTATCATTCATGCTAATCGTCATGCCTAGGCTAGAGGTGCATTATGAGGGCACATGTTACACTTCTAACAGAGAATACAAGCATACTTAAGTCTCAGAGCACCTCAGCTTCTTGCTCTGGAACAACTCAAACAAGCTTCCTATATTTTATTTCCTCCTCAACATTAGATGCTGAAACTACATGTTTTTATTTATGATAAAAACATACAAGAAACTAATGACACACAGATGTAAACCTCTCCAAACACATGCCAATAGCAGCATATATTTCCAATTTTAAAATGCAATTAATTCTTTGTCAGTGACCTTTATGGAAGCTTCTGGACACCAGGGGTGGTCTTTTTTTTTTTCTGCAATTCTCCGAGAATGCTGCTGATATTCTTCCTTCATGTCTGCTTCATACTGACGATACTTCAGTTTATAGCTGTCTGTTGGGGATGGCAGATTTTCTGGTATTGTCTTCTGCTCCAAAACCGAACGCTAAAGCAAAGAGCAATGGATATGAAAGCCTCTGGTTGATCTATTGAATGAGAACATCATTATAATTTCCATCCAGTGTAACTTCTGAAACTTCTGGACACTATGCTTCACATTAAGAAAAAACGCATGTATAACTGCATATTCAAGCTAAATGTTCATTGAGTTTTTCATATTCTGCCATTTTTTAATCTGAAAAGTACACAGCCAAAAGATTTTACATCACTTTTAAAGAGAGAAGGCAAGATTTAGTGTTTCTGTCCTGTAAGTTATGTTACAAACACTAAAATGGGAATTCTGTCATTTGATTTTGGATGGCAGACACGCTGCTGGATTTCTCCAATCAGAAGTTCTAATATTCTTGGATGGCAGATAAGTATTAGTCCTAGCACTTCCTTCCCTAGAACAACATCAGCTGAAAAGGCTGTGAACCCGGCTAAGTACCTTCCTAATTTTGCATCCACTTCAGTGCTCTACACAGTGGAGACTGGGCCAGTAAAAACAGCAGCAATGACAGAAGGCCAAGGCTCCACTCTTCTTTCCTCCAATAACTAGCACTTTTGATGTCTAAGCAATATTCCTTACATGCTAACAAAACTAAGACAGCTTTATCTAGTATCTCTACTTGGCACAACACATCCTGCAACACCAGGTTAACAGTCCTGCTCTAGAAAACCATTTCACAAAAACCCACAAGACACATGTTCTTGAAAGGGCACCTTCCTCTTTCAAAGGAGGATCCTCATCCCTTCACTGGTTAATTCCTGAATTACAGGACTATGTTTGAATTATTCTTCCAAAAGTGACCTATTTTGGGAAATTTACTTACAGAGTCTGTTATTGAAGGTGGTGGAATATATCTTGCTAAAGGAATGCTCAGTCAGGACCCCAGAAGCAAGCAATGCAGAAGTAAAGGCCACTCAGAGGAATACATTAAAATATTTTAGAACTGCTTGAAAATCTTCTCCACAGAAAAGGTGGAAAAAAAAAAAAGTCAAGCAAAGAAAAGAGAGAGAGGGAGAGGAAAAGAGGGTAAGTGAACAGAAGATACATTCCTGCCTCTTCAGCACTTCAGTATTTAAGACATAGTGAAGGCACAAAGGAAGTGACAAAAGATAAAGGAAAGCAGAGACCAAAGACGAAAGGAAGAAAGATCCTAAGAAGCAGACAAGGCCACATCAACTTTCCATTAGCCTTCCTGCAGCCAGACAGAATTATAGGTACAAACTTTCTACTTAAAAAAAAAAAAAAGGTAAAGCAAGCAGTGAAATTATAGGCATCCAAATCTAAAAAGACTATAGCAACCCAAGCATGTTTGCACTGCACACGCTGAGGCACAGAGAATAACCGATCCATAGGTACACGTTTACAATCATATCCTACAACATGCATAAACACCTATGTTGGGCACACAGATGTTCTGAGTAGTAGTATATTACTTGTCCATTTAAGAATAAAAAATCCACTTAACCATTTTGATTTTTATTTAAATGCTTGCTTTTGGTGGGTTGTTTTTTTTTTAACTGAGACAAAAATCTGATTTTATGGGGAAACATATAAAACTGATCTTGGCAGATTCACCTTGAGCTCTGGCCAGTTTGGAGTCCTGCCAAGCCACTATATTACTCATTTCAAGGGACACAGGTTATGTACAAATTAATTAATAATTGTTTTTCCCTCTAGCTATGTTTCTGTTTTAAATACACTCATTGGAGTGTTTCTTAGGTTTGCATGCTAAATATTTTTGAAATAATGGATTTTTAAGCAGTGTATTTTCCAATTCTTCCAAAAAGAGATAATACTGTTGAATTAGGCTATTTCCTGCACCCATACCATATAAAAACATACTACGAGGATTTTTACCATGATTATATACACTGGACATGATTATGACAGAAAACAATCATGTAGGTAGCATTCTGGATAACCAGCCTCTTGAATGTATAGGAACTACAGAGAGTACTTCAACATTTTCCCTTTAATGATGACTTTTAAAATATTCAGAATACTGATGGAATTACAGCAGATTAAAAACAGTCTCTCTAATAAGCTAGTTTGTGTCACACAAAAGTTAAAACAGTGAAAACGTATCCTGTAGCATTCTACTACTGCATTGTTATTTTGTGTGTATGTATTTTTTTAGATACTTTACCTCTATTTTTTTCCGACAAGATTGTCTAAACACCTGTTTAAAGTAAAGGGAAAGGGAAATTAATTACATACCAATGATCAAACAAAAAATCGTCACATTTAATTCTTCAAATCTAATTCAGATGTAAGAATTCAAAGGAATTTTTTTTTCCTGCATTAAAGGAACAACTCTAATAAGTGAGCAATTAAATTCATTCTTAAACTTGTTATGCTGGATAGTGATCCTAAACAGTACTGTCCTGTACTATAAACCAGAACATTAGCATCTGGTCTACCGATTTTCCTTATAAAGCACCTAAGATTAGTGGTGATTAACTTTCTTACTCATCCAGGGAAAAAAATGTTGATACTTGATCAGGAAATTTTATAATAGAAGTGCTCTGACAAACTGAACATAATACCAAAGTTAACATCACAATTCTGTTTCAAAGACAAAAGGTGAGAAAAACCCTATGAAATTGCTGCAAGTAATTTCAAAAGTCCCCTTTTCATCAAAAGTAACTATTCTTCCACACAAATACTTACTGTTTGTAACCTTTTTTTTTTCTTCAGACACTTAGTGACTACTATTGATCTTATCTTTACTCTTTTTCTAAGTTCCACTTTATTTAGAAAGACAAACCAAAACTACACACTACCTCAAAAGTATTACCCTTTGCAGTTGCTTTGACAAACTGCTAATAAAGCTAGCCATGAATATAGCTCTTGAAAAATAAGTACAATGAAATGGATGGGTGTATAAATTAACAAAGAAGAGCCAAGTTATTTAAGAAAAAGGGTGATTTTTAAATATTCTAGAGGTTTCTCATGAGAAAAAGTACAAAAAAAAATTTAGACCAACAGCACTTTGAGAGAGGACTTTCACCAAAAGAGATATAGAGAACTTTTATAACAAAGCTAAGTATGCTTTTCTAAATTCCAGGTAAAGGGGCACCTTTTACAGGTACTTGTAGTCACAGACTGACCTCTTGAGCCTGATGATGCTGTGCATACGGTGTTTGTAATGATGTTCTCCAACCTGAAGGTGAATCCAGAGGACATGTATGAGGATAACTTCCACTGTATGGTATGTAAGAGTCCCCATCCTAAAATTATGGTGGGGGGAAAAGTAAAGCAATTGTAATTGTTTTATATTGAGTGATATTTTTATAAAATCCTGCAATGCATGAATTCTAAAAACTATTCAGGACAAAATTAATTTATAATTACCTCTTCATCAGAATCTCCCAGCCTCCCTAGATCTAGGCATGGCACCCTGCAGGAAGGTAAAACAATTTTAATAGCAGTACTTTCTCTTATTTTTCAATTACAATAAAAGGAAACTGCCAATTAGTTGTTGTTATGATTAGTTCATTCACAAAAATTTCCCTGCTATGAGCAGTTTCACTACAACTGGAGATGGTCTACTTGGCAAATCCCTATTAGCCACTCTTACTTCAGCTCTAGGACTAGCTAATGAGTTTTTCCTCTTCCCCACTGGCAGAGTACCCTGGCAGCCAAAAAAGGCCCCTGAAAGGCCCTTCCACACTCCCAGCATAGCCATCCTGTTTGGATAATAAACCAGGGATTCCTTCTTCCTGTCTTCCACAGCAGGTCTGTGGCAATAGCCCACCATAATCAGTCACCAGAGAGACAACAGGGCAGCAACAGCTCCTTGGGAAGGAGCTATACTGCAGTATAGTTGGCTTCCACTGTGATGAAGAAATGAAAAAATCTCCCAATTCATCAAAGCATCTCTGTGTCATCTGCCTTTACTCCAGATATACTCTGGAATTATAACAAGATTACTCTGTTGAATAAGAGAGCTCCTTAATTTCCAGTTTTCTCTTTTTTTTCTTAGAGAATGTCTGACAGTACACAGAAATTGAAGTTCTTTGACTTCAATATGAATAAACCAAGCCAATGGTCACACATACTTGTAAAATAATGTAGACAGATACACTGGCTGTAAGGCATTTCACTAAAAAAACCCCAAACCCTAAGCTATCAAACATGATCCTTGGAATAATAGATGGTGCTTATCTGCTAAGGGCACTATAAGGTTTAAAATTTTATAGTTATTGTACAAAATTTCACTTTGCTTGTAAAAACCCTTAAATAGTTTCTCTGTAACTTTTACTGTAATACTGACAAAGAAGGTTAATGCTTAGAAAAAATAATACTTAGACAAATTGAAAAAGTTCTTCAGTATGAGTACAGTAGATCACAGGAACAGGTTGCCCAGAGAGGTAGTGGAGGCCTCATCCTGGGGGCATTCAATCAAGGTCAGGCTTGATGCAGCTCTGAGCAACCTGATTTAGTGAAGATGTCCCTGCTTACTCCAGGGGGGTTGGACTAGATGGCCTCTAAAGGTCCCTTCCAACCTTACACATTCTGTGATTCTATAATTCTAAAAAGTTTTTCTCTTTTGGCTATTGTATTAAAAATATTCAAGAAACACTAGGTATAAATATGAAAGCCCTTAGCGCAATTCTACCATTAAGCTCAACCAAATGTAAATCAACTTAATGCCAATGTAAATAATGCATCAAAAATTCTAATCTAAATATAAACCATAGAAAACAAACCTATGATGATAAATTTCATGGAACACTGAGTTGCATACCAATACAAATGCAAATGCATTGCATTAATAATGCACAATTACACAAACTGATCAGAAATAGAAGCAGACTTACTCTGGCGGGCGAGGGCCGTGACTGGCCCGTGTATCCGGTCTCCAGCCCTAAAAGAATGACACCTTATTACATACCTACAGGGAACAGGGTTAAAATATATAGTTGTCTCTTTCAAAATCCCCTGGAATATTTTAAATCAATGCCTTCTCAAAGTATCTGTTTAAGATATTTGACCTAGATGCTACCAGCAAAAGGAGAGGGGGAAAAAAAAAAAAGCTTTTCATTCATTGAAAGCTGATTCTTACAGATCTTGAGACTAAAAGACTGAATATTCATCATGTCAGAAAGTCTTCCAGCCATTAAGAATCCACCTAGTATCCATGTCAGCTATTAATAATGCATTAAAAATAATCCCTGTTTGTGAGACTCTACAATCACTCTTCAAAAGGTCACATGGCCCTTTGCTGGGAATCAACCCCTCAGCCAGCACTTACACCAAAACCACACCACCAACAGCCAGCTGGCTCACGTGGGGCTAGCTCACACCCCAAAGAAGCCCTGATATTTAGTGTGTCACCTCAGCTTTAGTACAGCAGCACAGGATGACCACTAGGCAGCTTGTGTACTCACACTGTTTATTTTGTATGGCTGCATACCACGCAGATCTCTAAACTCAACTGAGCAAGAACACAGCAAGCAGCAAAGTTGGAAGCCAAAGCCCCATCTACCCCACTACGGTTTTCTGAAAACAGCCAACAGCAAATCCCTAGGGAAGATGGTTTGACTGCAGCAAGCACACAGTAACAATAACCCCTACTGACCTTCCAGTCTGGAAAAAAATGGGATGCAGGGTTGTTCTGAACAAGGGCCAGCATCTTCGTTTTCATACTCTGCTGCTCAGAGATCTCAGCATCAGTCTGAACCGAGCATCATATTTCAGCTGTGCCCTAACCCCTTTCATGATTTGAGAGCAGGCACAAAACTCCGAAGTCCCTTCCTGCCACACACCCTTTGTAGCCTGCTCCTGGAAAAGACGCTCGAAGTTCAGCAATACTACCCTCTAGTGATTTCAAAAGAAAGTGTTCAGATTTAGAAAAAGAAAGTTTCTCCCCAGTAAGGTCACGCATAATAAACACCACCACCTTGTGGTCAAATATGTTTTAAAAAAATAAATTAAAAAAATCTAATACAATTTAGTCTTATGTATAAGACTAAATGTAATGCATTAAATCACAAGTATCTATTTTTTTTTCTGTACAACTTCAACTACAATAACATAAAGAAGATACCACATTCTAAATGTTAAAGTTCTAACAGAATTCCTTCTCCAGAAATCAAACCAGGAACCTGGAGACTGTTCCCACTTAGAGGATGAAGCACACAGTTTCAACTTCATTTTAACGTACGTTCTTTTTTGCAAGGCACCAAGAATCAGCTGGACTAGGAAGTCTAAACTTAGAAACTGAGGGGCACAGAGAAAGAGAAGATAAAACTAAATGGTGAGAGATTATAGCAATTTCTTTCACAACCTTACACTAAATGCCCCAAATGTTCTTGTTGTATACAGGTATTTAGCCCTCAAAAGACTGGCTAAAAGGTAACATTACAAAACTGATGTGATATTGTTTACAAAAAGGGCCTTTTCTTTCCAAATCAGACAAAGAAGGAAAACATCAACTTGGCAGTCAAATTCTAAAAATTCCTCATGTGGTCATCAAACAAATAAGGAAGTTAAATGGGTGCTTGGGAGCTGAGGGAAGATTACCAATTAACTTTACATCATGGGCATAAAACACACAGTATCTGTGTGAGAAATCAACTGCTATTAAAAATATTAATGTTTACCTTAACTATAATAAAAAGAACAGCCTTCAGAATCCAAGATGGTATTTTTACTAATCAAGCCTTCAAAAGTTAGCCTGAAAGTTTCTGCTACAGTGATCTTGTAATGGTTGCACACCTACCTTGTCTCAAAACACAGACTATTAGGAATTGTCTGGAGAACAAAATTCCACTTCATAATGAACGTAAAACACTGAGATTCATTTTACACATCAACCTGAAATCATGGCTACCCAAATTATGTTTTGGGAGTTTCTTGCTGTCTTGCAAACAAAAACATAGACATCCCTGTTACCAGTTTCACTAACAGCCTGAGAGAGCACACAGAACAGGTTCCACCCTCATCTGCACTTAGTTGCAAGCACTAGTTTGTTCCAGAGTTCTCCACTTACTAGCTAAGTACCCAGAACACAAGTTATTTCAGGACAGCTGTTTTTATGAAAATTCTCTCCTTCATCTGAGAAGCTGTTGCACTAAACTATCGCTTTCTGAACAAAAATAATTTCTTTAAAAGTTTCCTTCTCTGCAGAATGTATTATAACCTTGAACCAGAACTCTTCTGAAGTACAATTAAAATATTTGTAAAAATGTCAAAATAAGAAAGGAAAACAAGCCTTCTATTAACATACCTGACATTTCTTCCCCTTCAGTGACAGCTCAGTCTGCCTTTGAGGGGACGCAGCAACTCCTTTAACTTCCAAATCCATGCAAATTCATGCAAATTCAATGACAGCCTTCAGAATAAACTGAAAAAAAAACCCAACCCAGAAAAAATATTAAGAAAATAATGGGTTTTTTTTTTTTACTTTCTGCAAATCAATATTATTACAATAATATTGTCAGCAATAATTTGGGTATTGTCTTCAGCAATATACAAAATGTTTCTGGGTTCCCTTTTTCACTGCATCTTAATTTAAATCTTTCCTTACTAATGCTTAACCAGATTCCTGCTCAGATTTACCTCAAGTTTAGCTCCCTCTTTCCCTTATGCTTCTCATGATACCTTCCCATACTGGCATTACTGATTTGCTACTCCTTGGTAACATCTCCTTGCGTACAGCTGATTCTGGGTCTCAACTGCACCATGGCGTGGGACGAAGTACTCTCAGGAAGACACAAGGGCTCTCCTGCCACACAGCCACCCTCCATCAGCTCCAGGGTAACGTTTTATCAGCGTGTTATCTGCCACTCTGCCAGTTTCTCCTTCCACCCAGCCAGCTTTGGAACCAAAAGCCTATCCGCTAGTTCCCAGAAATCAGACGATCCATTTTCAAATCACCATCCACAAAAGCTGACCCCATTTCTACCTACTGAGCATGTTTTAACTCCCAAATATCCTTCCCTTTACCAAGCAGAAGCGCTGCTGTGGGGCCTACTTGGAGATGGCCACACAGCTGCTGTCCAACCGGCTAGCCTTCCCACCGTGCCCTTTGCCAGGGGGCTTAACATGAGGAGCCACTGCCAGTGCGCAACCTCAAGGCTCCTACTGAACGCAGCATCCTCCCAGTCGGAGACACAGGGGGAAGGGAACGTTGGTAACACGCGAGATACGGTGCTGTAAAAGGTGAAATAAACATTATGGGCCCAGGCAGCTCCACAGAATGGATGCATGTTCCCGGGAGCTCACTAACGCAGGCGCCAGGGCCGAGGCAGGGCCAAGGGTCCTACCCGAGTCCCGGAAGGGTCTACACCGGAGGGCCGCGCGCAGCTGACAGGAAGGCCTCGCCCCCGTGCGGCTCCTTGGCACCCGCAACCCGCCGCCGGCCCGCCGAGCGTCCCCCGCCGCGGCCCTGTCNNNNGGCAGCAGCGTCTCCCGCCCTCGCCTCACCTGCCCACCACCGGCCGGCCGCGCCTGCGCCTGCGGCACCGCCCCTGCCTCCGCCTGCCAGCGGGCGGCCACCTCAGGGTCTTGCCTGATTCAGCAGCGCGGAAGGGCCAGCCTGGGAAGGAAGGTTTCGCCGGTTACCACCTCAGCTGAGGGGGGAGGATGAATTCCCTGTATATCCTGAGGAAATTCTTTACTTGGAGTATGGCTGCCAGCCTGAACGTCCGTCCCTGCCCTCACCTGTAAAGGCTGCCAGCCCAGCGTCACCTGGCAGCCAGTGCCCTCGGGTTTTTAGAATGCTTTGGGTTAGAAGGGACCTCAGAGACCACCTGGTCCCAAGCCCCTGCCGTAGGCAGGGACACCCTCCACTGCACCAGTTTGCCCAAAGTCCCACCCAGTCTGGCCTTGAACACTGCCAGGGAGGGAGCAGCCACAGCTTCTCTGGGCAACCGGTGCCAGTGCCTCACTGCCCTCAGAGTGCAGAATACTTTCCTTGTATCTAATCTAAATCTACCCTCCTTCAGTTTCAAGCCATTATACCTTGTCCTGTGTACTATATGCACTTGCAAACAGGTCCTCTCCAGCTTTCTCTGCAGCCTCCGCAACCACCTGCTAGGAAAGCCAGGCCACTTACATGTTGCACAGATCTGTGTCCTCAACAAACCCAGGCAGCTGGAATCAGAGCCCTCAAAATAGCAGCAAAAGGGCTCGTGGTGAATGTCTGTAGCCCAGGGTCAGAAATACAGCAAGCACCTCAAAGTAGCTCAAAGCTTTATGGACAAATGCTGCCAGTAGCAGTCACGAATGCCACAGCACTGATAATTCAAACACTGCCCAAGGCAGTGAAATCCTGCAGGGAAGAAGGTCACCAGCAATAGTGGCATGTGGAAGGCAGCAATACTGACCTGCTGCCACACCAGCTCTCACAGCTGAGCGAGCAATGGAGACACAAAAGCAAACTCCACAGCAGAGCAGCACTCTTGGTTCCCATTCCGTCATTTCCTCTGATCAGTTCATTTTGATTAGACTTACTAGTCATCACAGAGGATTGCCTCTGTGTGATTTTTTTAAACTGTCCAGTTGTCCTGACTGACCAGACCTACAGCAATTACTTTAAAAATTACATTGTGTCCAAGTACCAGTTTCGATTCATCCATTCTGAGAAACCCTGCCTTCTTGGTCAATCAGGCAACGTTAGGCAAAAATCTCACTTATTGCCAAACTACCAATAAACAGCTGCTAAGAATGCATTTCCACATGCTGCTACTTCCAAGCCCATGTGATCCACTTCTTTATAACCAATGATGTACCACATTTCTACACAAGACTGAACAATTCATACTGTTTTGGTCAGTGACACAGTTAATAGCTTTGAAATCTTTAACTACAGTACATTTCCTCCATAAAAAAACATACCCAGATGTCATTTTCCTGCAAGAACAAAGATGGCAAAAGAGTTCAGGCATTCTAACTGGCCTACTTAAAAGCCGTGCAATTACACAACAGAAATTTTAACAGCAATGCACTGTCAGACCTGTAATTCCTGTCATTAAAGGGTAGCAATTCCATAGGCATGTGCATTAAGTGAACAGGAAATTAATAGAAAATAAAGGTATGGGCAAAAAAATCATTCTGGCAAAGGAAGGAAATGCTTAACATTGACCTAAAAAAGACACTATCAAGTTGGCCCTCCTCACCAAGCCCCACAGTTCTTGAATGATACATAGAATCATAGAATGTGTTGGGTTGGAAGGGACCTTTAGAGGCCATCTAGTCCAACCCCTCCTGCAGTAAGCAAGAACATCTTCACTACATCAGGTCACTCAGAGCTCCACCAAGCCTCCAGGGCTTGGGCCTATTCCAGTGATCTCCACCCTCACATTTGAAGAGCTTTTTCCCTCTTCTAGTTTACAACCGTTACCCCTCATCCTATTGCTACATGCCCTTGTGAACAGTTCTTCCCCACCTTTCTCACAGGCACCTTTCAGGTACTGGAAGGCCACTATAAGTTTTCCCCAGAGCCTTCTCTTCTCTGGGCTGAACAAGCCCACCTCTCAGCCTGTTTTCATAGGAGAGCTGCTCCAGCCCTCTGATCATTTCTGTGGCCCTCCTGCTCCAACAGAGTTCTCAAGATGAGGTCTCACCAGAGCAGAGTATAGGGGCAGAATCACCTGTCTCCATCTGCTGGCCACACTTCTTTTGATGCAGCCCAGGATGCGGTTGGCCTTCTGGGCTGCAGATGCACATTGGTGGCTCATGTTCAGCTTTTCATCCATGAGTACTCCAAAGTCCTTTTCCTCAGGGCTGCTTTTCAGCATGTCATCTCCTAACTTGTATGGATAATGGGGATTGTCTCGACCCAGGTGCAAGACTGGCTTTGTTGAACCTTATGAGGTTCACCTGGGGACAACTTCTCCAGCCTGTCCAGGTCCCTCTGGATGGCACCCCATCCCTCCGGCACATTAACCTCCCCACTCAGCTTGGTGCCATCAGCAAATTTGCTGAGGGTGTACCCAATCCCACTGTCAATATCATTAATAAAATATATTAAACAGCACCAGTCCCAGCACAGACCCTTGAGGATCACTGCTTGTCACCATCTTCCGTCTGGACTTGGAGCCACTGACCACCACCCTCTGGATGCAACCACCCAGCCAATTCCTTATCCACTCTACAGTCCACCCATCAAATCTGTATCTCTCCAACTCAGTGAGAAGGATGTTGTGGGGGACCATGTCAAAGGTCTTGCAGAAATCCAGATAGGTGACATCCATAGCTCTTCACTTGTCCAGTGATGCAGTTACTCCACTATAGAAAGGCACTAGGTTGGTTAGGCAGGACTTGCCCCTAGTAAACCCGTGCTGGCTGTCACGAATCACCTCCCTGTCCTCCATATGCCTCAGCACAACTTCTAGGAGGATCTGTTCCATGATCCTCCCAGGCACAGAAGCGAGGCAGTACATAATACATCTGTTAATACTGATTAAATAAAAAAAATGTATTATAATTAATCAGAAGGCCAGATTTTATTGCAGTAAAATAAATATGAAACAGGGGTATGGTACTAAGGGGTATCAATCAATTATCAGGCAGCTGCTGAGTTTAACCAGTAACAGGTGGGAAGAAATAAAGTGACTAAAAATAAAGCATTAAGGTTACTGACACAGAAAATTACATCATTCCTGAGAAGACCACAAACTTAGTTACTTTAAAATAGTGTCTGTGGCCAAATTTCTCTCTCCACATAAAGAAATTTGATTACATATGCATCTCTAAGACTTAACCCATACTGCTTTTCATCCCCCCCAAGAGAAAGGTTTTCTACAAAGAACTAAATTTCTCAGTGCATGCTCTTTAATGAACTCAAGAAAGTCACAGTTCAAGTGGCACCATGCTTACTAGTAACAAAACACTTTTGAAACATCTATTCTTTATAGTCTTAATTACAAGACATTCTAATATTTTTGTGAAGCATCAGATATAGTTACAGTGCATTATATACAAAGTACAGAAATATTTTTATAGAAGAAAAATAAATAGGAAAAAAATGTAAACATCCTGAATGAAATTCTCCTGCCACTGAAGTCAGTTACAGAAACATCGGAGAGATGAGCACAGGCAGTATTTCACCCCTCTTTTTAAAGAATACAGCAGTGCACATAACTTCATTCAAACAGTTTAAAGTGCATACATTATAAAAAATATTTCATAAGCTTTCAAAAGTTTTACATATCTATATCTCATTCATATCTATTACGTCTCCTCAATCCCATCTCTTCTGGTTCAACAGCATCTCTGTTTATGATTTCTTCCTCTTCTACATCTGGTTCAAACTGATGCACTTCACATTCATCATATAATTCGTGCTCTTCTATTTTGTAATCATGATCAACATCCTCAAGGAAATCTTCATTACTGTCATCTTCTCTGTCATCCATTTCTTTCTCTTGAGAATGTTCAGCAAATGACTGGATGAGATCTTCAAGTTTCTCATTACAAATGTGACTGACATCTTATAATTCACAAAAAAAAAAAGGAATTACTAAAAAGACTCCAAATGTCAAGGCTTGTTTAGAAGTAGAATTATTTTTTCTTTTCTCTTTTATCAAGACTTAACTAATGCAAAAGTTCCACAAATTTCTAGTGAACCATTATTAACATTCAAGATTTCTCTTGGACTACTGTACACCTCTTGGAAGTATCCAGCTGAAACTAATATCCAATTAGCTGTTTAGTAACATCACCTACAGCCTTAAGAGGTCCCCATCTGGGAATTCTCAGCCTAAAGCTAGTCTAATACTAATAGACTGGTCAGAAACTCAAATTCAAGAAGCCCATTTTAACAAAGCAGAATGCAACTGTGTGGTCTATTCTAGTTCAATTCTTTAAAAAAAAAACCAAACATGATGTATTGAAAATTTGGAATTAGATACACCTCAAACAGGAAGAATGGTACTCCTCCACAATATTAATTCCACACACATTACCTAAGATGCAGGAGTTGAACATGACTACAGTAGAATCTGTTTACTCTTTCAAAATATAAACTACTCAGTTATCTACCCTGATAGAAATCTAAGTACCTTTCATTGTGTTTTCCGATTTATCCAATCCACTTTCCTTCATCAGTCGTCTAATTGATTGGAGCTGTATCATTATTTCATCTTTCTGCTCACATGCTAAAGCATTAACACTAGGGAAAAAAAGACAGATGTCAACAGCTGAAAGATTACCTTGGAAGCAAGTGCTTGACCATAATGCACAAGTCTACAGTATCTCTTTCCATGGATAAACACCAGAGGGAAGTTTGCAAAATGTTTAGGTCAAGCTTTTCTTTAAGAACTGTCTCTTGAGAAATGGGGAGCCCATCACAAGCACCCACTCAATTACTTAATCACTGAATTCTAACATCAGAGCCCAAATGGCCAAGGTCTAGTAGAGACTGCTGAAAGAAACCATTATCCAAACTAATTCTATTTTTAATACAAAAATGCCTAATACAGAACTTCACAGTTTACTGGCTTTTCTCATTTATTTCAGATTTTGTTTACTCTCTCCCCATCATAACTAAATGTTTGTTAGGCACACCGGTCAGTTAATTTGATGCTTAATAGTTTCAGCACATACTAAGTTCAGAATTACACTAAGGAACAATCATGAAATTCTGCATGTTTTAAACTAGGCTTCCCAAAGGATGTCGGTCTACACAAAATGGACCTCATGGATATGCTTATTCCCAGCAGATGGGTAAGACCCTAGGTTCTTCAGAAAATAACATCTCTAAAACTACAAGGAGTTTACATTAATTATTCCCTTGCTACACTACAACACAGAAGTTACGTGACTGTGTGTGTTTCAGGGAAATATATCAGGTTAACTTCAAATCATAAAAATAAGCACCTATACGTTAATAAAATTATATCAAAGGGAAGAAACCCTTTCTGCTACCCAAAATCTCATTCCCACAACAGCTTCCAAATGCTACTGAGCTTAAAATGTTTTTTTCAGTATTTGTCTCCTTGTTCAATAATGAAGTCAGACTTGTTAAGCCAGTGACGTTATCATGAAGTCTGAGCTTTTGCCTTTATGTTTAGTAAGAAGCAAAAGTGGAAAAGGTCATAAACTGCAGAGGAGGTATTACCTGCGAAACAGTAAGTAATAAAAGTAGGTTCCTAAACACTGTTCCCTACCTTTATATAAGGAACATTTTAAGAACTCTTTTTTAACATCTTGGGAGACATTAATTTCACAATACTCACTGTTTTAGAAGCACTCACCAATTTGATAGTGGATCCAACTGAGTCAATAAAGAATTTAACATCTTCTCTGTCTGTGCTAGATGCTGCTCCAGTTCTAAAAGCTGATGCTCTATCAAAAAAGAGACACAGAGGAGAGAGAAAGCACACATTATTAATATATCTATTTAAAATTCCAAATGGATATTAATTTATACTTTTGGTTGGTCGAATTCAAAAACAGAAAGGTTTTTTGTTTATAAAATTCCAGAATACGAAAGGGAGTGGTGGGGGTAAGAACAGAAGCCTCACTATGTGTGACCAAATGTCCTTCTCATCCAATAACCTGTCTCATATGGTGTCCAAACAGAGGACACCTTGGTAGAAACTGAGCGAGAATGTGGTGCTCACCTTCCCAGCCTCAAAAAAAACACCCTATATCCCAGGCAGTCTTGCAACTGCCCAAGTAGTTTATTTATACTTAATATACAACCATGAATTTGCCCACTCACACCTTGCAAATATATTCAACATAACACACTAGAGTTGAGAAGTGTTAACTCCTAAATGACATTTTAAAGAATGCAGAATGCAACTCACAAGGATGGAAGGCAGGCAGTGTAGAGTATCACTGCTGATCCTGATTACATATCTGATGTACAGAGACACTAAAAGAGACTGCTAGTTGTTTAATTAAAACATTTCTATACAAGGGGGGGAAAAAATAAAAACACCTCAACTATCATGTGCCACAACTTTTTCTCCAAAGAAAAGCGCCTTTCTTGGCAAACACAGAACAGACTTAATCAAGACAGTCAAGAGTACTTCATATGATGAAGATGGTATCATTTACTCTGTCTCTTCTATAACAGTTAATGTTTTTGACAGGTCTTTAATTTGGCCCAGAAATTCAACAGTCTCTATTATAACTGTTTATCAATATGGTTCCACTATATCCTTTTTAATACTCTTAATTCTAAAGTGTTGTATCCTATTTAAACGTGCTATTGTACCAAAGAAAACTGAACAGGTCCTAAGTGAGATAAACAGACACTGAAAGGCAGAGAACCACACTGTATTGCTATACCTGTTTTAAAGAACATTACCACACAGCCTTTACAAACAGAACTCCAGCACTGTGTTATTCTGTATATTTGAAACACTTGGTTTTTTGTAGGTTCCTAACTGTACGAAGGTAAAAGGTTGCTCACATTTAGCTAGACCAGATCAATGAAAAGGCACAGCTTGTTCCAGCAGGAAATCAGTGTGTACATGCTACACATCTGCTGAGCATTACCAGTTTCATTAATAAAAGCAGGAGCAGAGGAGCAAACAGTGGCCGGACCTTGCCTTGAAAACCACCAGGGGCAACAGCTAAAATAAACACTGCCTACACAAAAGTTGAACTGGCAACTTGCTCATGACCCAAAACCTGCTTCTGTGTTACACAGCTTAGACTTGGGAACAGTAGTGAGTTTTCAACAAGGTCTTCAGAAGGTGTAGATGCTGGCATCCAAAATCTCATTCCACTGGTGATGAAATGAGTCAGAATGTGCAGTCCTACTCATCTCTATAGACTGGGTGCAGAAGTCCAGAACATCTAAATCTCAGAAGTGCTGCTCAGCAGTTGTATGGGGCCTTGTTGTCAGCTGGGGCCTTGAGCAGCCTGGTCTAGTGAGAGATGCCCATGGCAGGGGGTTGGAACTTCAAGGTCCCTTCCAATCCAAACCATTCTGTGATTCTATGATTCTATGAAATACGTATTTTTGGTGAACATATGCATTGTGAATACTATCTTACCTGTTTCTTTTGCCTTGTCTTCTGTGTTTTTTTCCTTTTTGGAGAGACTTTCTTCATGTGACTTCATCTTTAATAAATAAATCATGTTAGAAGACTTGATTACTATTTGTATATTAAAAATAAAAATGCATTTAGAAATTTACTGAAATTAAACAGCAACCTTGAAAATCTACTCCATGAAACTTTTTTCTGCCACACCTTCTTTTCATCTTAAACTAACACTTCTAACTTTAAGCAAAGACAACATGACTGACAAAAGCTGTACAAGAAAGCAATTGTTATTTCAACTCCAGTTTTCAAAAATTAACAGAAGGCTGTTACAAAAAAATGTTTACATTTCAATCCCATGACTCTTTATACTTGGTGCTTGTAACACCTATTCTTTTTAAGATTTTAGAATCTTATTTACAACCTAATTAAATTTATTTTAAAAATTAAACTGGCCAGCCTTTCTGTTTATTTTGCTAAACTCTTGCATTTTTTTCCACACAGGAGATAAGAAACTGACTACGGAAATTAAGATGCTGCTTCTGGTCCTGTTCAGGTGGATTTATTTTTCCTGAAGGAAAGCAACAATGTTCCAGGTGCACTCTCAGCACTGCAAATGCTGTAATAACTCTTCCTTTAAATAAATCATGACTGATATTTAAAAAACCAAACCAAAACAAAAAACCCACCACAGCAGATCATATGTACACTCCTTCCTTAATTTCCTAGTGGTAGAAAAGGTTATCACATTTCATGGATAGAAGTCTATGTTACAGCTGCATGACCAAATGAGAAGTCCAAATAAAAAGTCTAGACTACTCCCTATTCCAACTGCTAATCTAAAACCATTATTCTGCAGGAGTTGTCCATCTCCTTCCCACACTCAATCTCATTCTGAAGAATGAAAAGGCTTGGGTTACAGTCTCAGGTAACATGACTGTTTAGGTTCTCAGATTCTTATTTAAGGGAGTGTAAGATTCTAATTTCTAAAAAGAGAAGACAGATGCCTGTATAAGGAAGAAACAGATAATGCTGTAAGTTTAACTTTGGAGCTCACATTCAAAGAAAGAAATGGTTTTTGGACAACCATACAGATGGGACCAGAATTGGGAAGAAAAACCCCAAACCAGCTACACTTCTTTCTAAGTTCAGTAGTTTAATGCTTCTCTTAAGGCTTACCTTAAGAAATTTGTATGCTGCAAACACTCCCACTCCAAGAGCATATAATGGCATGAGGGTGAATGCTAACTCTCTACCATTTCCTTTTCTTCTCTCACTCTTTATCTCTTTTTCCATTGCATTTCTCATCTGTTGAATACTCTGGTAAGTATTACTGTCAGAATTTCCTGGGTTCAGATGCATGTGATGAACTGTCTGAGGACTACCTTAAAAAATAGAGAGAGAGAAGACAAGGTTGGAAAGGAAATAAAGAGTCCAATTAGTTTCAAAACTGGAAAGAAATTGGTTTTTCTTGTGTGATGATCTTCGCTCATCACTCTTCTAAGATGGTGTGGTCAGCCCTGCATCCAAATAAAGCTACAAAAAAAAAAAGAAATTAAGAATCACTCTTTCATGAATAGAACACAAAGTTAAATCAAGGTAGGAAAGACTATCAAACTAAGTTCCTGTATTTCTTTCAGAGATGGGTTTTAATGTCCTTCCTTCACAACGACATCGGCAAACGCCAGAAACATAGATGTAACAAGAAACAACTTACATCATGAAATTAAAGCATCCTCAGAGAAACTACTGATAATACTGAGAACAGTTAAAAATTAGTATTTTTCCTCTGTAACAAAGGAAGTAGAAACTGAATTGACTAGTCCCATGGGGGAAAAAAAACTTTAAAATTGTTGAAACACAGCAACACAAGCTCTGTGCTGCTGCTTTCATTATTCTGACAGTAAATTCAGTGTTATGTGGATACTCCCACAGGTGCAGAAGTGCTGTATTGCTGCAAATTAAGTATTTGGTAGGAAAAAGATTACACAATAGCAGAAAGATGCAACTTCCAAAGTCCGAAGTATTTTTGCATGTAATTTGCCTGTCAGAACAGGGAGTTCTTTGCTCGACTTAGGAATGTGGTTAGTTGGTAATTAAATCCGGGGTTCACAGGACATGCATATGCGTAACCAGACAGCAGGTGATTGATGGGGGTGTGAAGCTTTAAACTGATGTCTCAACTGAATACCTAGACTAACACTTTCAAATCCCTCTGAACATTTAGCTCATCATAACTTAACAGAACAGAACTGAGTATAGGTAAAACAAGATTCACATTTTATAAAATCTCCCAAGCAAAGGACCACTATGTAAATCACTCCTTGTCAATTAATACTGAAACAGTGGCATTTCAAGAATTTACAGTAACAGAACTTGAGCGTGCAAGAGACAGCCACAATCAGGCAGAGAAGTTACAACTCTCGGTGAAACAACTGCTTGGCTACATCTTCTTTCACATACTAGAGAAAAAGAAATCTAATTCTGCTAGCCTAAGCCAGTATTTCATGATAAGAGATCTAGAACCATGTTTTAGAATTGTCTAAAATGAGTTAGCCAGACAAAGTGGTTCAGACTTCCAGTGATGACAATGACCGTAGCAATGTTTGCTGTCAGTTCTGCAGCCCAAGCCCTGCCTGGCATTTACTGCAGATTCCTCCAGGTGTCATTGATCAGTCTGCAATATAACATCTCGTTTGTTCTGCGTGACAAGTGCAGACCTTTTATCTGTATGTTTGCTCCCTGGAACTTGAAATGGAACTGAACAGTTACACAAAAAATTAAATGCTCAAACCAGTACAGGCAGAACTCAAGCTTCCTTAATCATTTAATGAAAATTCAGGTACACATTCTCCTTTCAACATAAGCAGGTTTAGACTTAATAAAACTGCATTAAATCTGGAAAACATGTTTTAGCTTATGTACAGTTTTCCTCCTTTCAGAATGTTTTGCACCGATTACTAGTTTCAGATTTGCTGCCTTATTCCATAGCTCTATTTGTTTTTAATGCAAATGAGATTTACTAAAATACCTAACAGCAGGGGTAAAAATTTTTCAACTGGGCGTAACAAGTAAGACTGTGGGTCAAGAGAAACACCACCTTACTGGCACAGAGGAGGGATGCTGAATCCTAATGGAGTCCAGTGTCCTGCATCAAATTTATCTCACAGAAGAAACAGCAGGGTCAGTTACTAGCCAAACAGGAGAAAAGCTCAGAGAGACTCAGACAGGTGAGAGCAGCATATCTGCCTGAAAGCTATTTTACATCAGTAGAATCAGAGGCAGATGAAGCATTGCTTTTTTTTGAGGTCTGGTTTTAAAATAACTTGACCTACAGGAAATGACAACTACCATATAAATTAAAAGTTAGCAAGCAAAACGGGCCAGGCTTGAGCTTATGAAGCACAGCAAGTTTGACATCAGCTGGGAAGAATGCCTTGCTTTTTCTGTCTCTGAAAGGTACTGCTGGGGAACTGCAGGTACATAATTTGGAGGATTATAGCAATTATCTGTCCATCTATTTACAATGCCCTGGAAAGCACCATCAATGAACCACAGAGCCACCCCCAAAAAAACCCCAGGCTTTTTGTTATAGGTTCACAAAACGGTTCACAAAAAGGTTTTTGTTAAAGGTTCACAAAAGCGAACCTTTGGACCTGGAGCAAAGCCCTCACCTGACGTACACTGCCACAGAACATACATTTACAGGGCTCAAGCTTTAACAAGCACTTTAGCTCCCTCACCCAGGATATCTTCCCTAAACAAGCACCCTTTCCCACACGCCACCTGACAGATCTCATAGGACTCTGCGCTGACGCTTACTAACAGGAGCACTCGGCGGAATTCCTTACGGCGGTTCTAAGAGGCGCAGGGCATTGCCTGCTCTCTCCGTGACACCTCGCAGCTACTCATCTGTCGGCGAACAGCTGTGCCCCTGCAGGCATTACCCGCCACAGCGCCCCTGTCAGACACGCTTCCAGCAACAGGGTGTTCCCTGCACTTCATGGTAATTTTCTTAAGACAACCCGCGGGTAAACCAAACGGGCTAGGGGGAGGTGGGCAGTTAAGGCGAGGAGCACACGCTACAGCTCGGGCCGCCCGCCAAGGCCTCCCCCTTCCCGGGCCGCATACAACTCCCAGCGCCGCCCGCCCAGGCCGGAGCTCGGCCCTGTGCTTCCCGGGGGCTCCCCTCAAGCCCACCCGAGCCAGGAACAGGCGCCGAGCAGATCCCGCACCGAACGCCAACCTCGGCGCGGCCTCCGGCACCGCCGCGCCTCCTACCTCTGCGGTGCTGGCGAGGATCGTAATGTCCGGGACCGGCCTTGCCGCTCCGCGGGGACCTCCCGGACCGCCCGCCTCCTCCTCCTCCGAACATCCTGGGCATGACGACGAAGAGGCAGAGCACCAGCACCACCGAGACCACCACCTGCTGCACCACCGACAGCACCATGTCCGCCGCCTTCCTGCCAACGAGCCGCCGCCCTGCGCGGAGAGGCGCCCGCCGCTCCCCTCCCGGCGCCACAGCGCCACCCGGCGGGCTCGCCACGCCGCTCCAGGACTCGGCGGCCCTTCCCTGGTGAAGAAGGTTCTGGAAGAAGGCGGGGAAAGGCGGGCGGCAGATGAGGGAGCGGGGTGTCTCTGATGCGAGGCTGCGGCTGCCGGGGCCATGAGGCTGTGGGCCACGCTGCTGGCCTTGTGGCTGGTGCTGAGGGCTGCAGGCAGGCAGCTGCCTGCCTTACCGAGCATTGTGGACAAGACCTTCATCGAGGCCTGTGTGTGTGGCCACAATGATCTCCGCGCAGAGGTCCAGCCAGCTGCCAGCAACATGCTGTACATGGTAGGGACAGGCCTGTGGGTGCCTTAATGGCTCCAGAGAGCACCTGGGGGAGTTGGGGCATCAGGCCAGGGGCCTCTCAGTAGTCCCTGGTGACAGGGACAGTAGCACTGGTTTGAGTTAGAACATTGTTATGTTTATTTGGTAGGAAACATTTTAGTGCGTTGGGTCAGTTGTAGACAGGTGAGTCTAGAAGCAAGAGACGTTCAGGATGAGGATGCAAAAACATGGGCCAGCTGAAGATGTTCACATTTCACCCCAAGCAATTGTACCTTAAGGAGAAAGAAGCAATGGCCCAGCAGCCAGGCAGATCCAGATAAGTTAGGCTCTCCATCAAAAGCAAGGATATGAACTGCAATATTTGGGCTGAAAGGGATTTCTCTGGCATCAAAGAGTCTTTCCTTGTCATAACCAAAACAAATTGCACCTGAGAACTTTTTGCTGGAAAGGGTTAAACAAAACTGATGAAGGTACAGAAAAAGTGGCAGTTTGATGTTTAGTGCACTTTGTACCACAAGAGGAAAATGGCTATGAGCAAATGAGCAGCTGAAGGAAGAGTATCCTGAGCAAGGCTTGGGAACACACATATGCAGGTACTGATGGCAAAGAATGCCATTTGGGTGGGCTTGAAGCCAGAATAGCAGTCAAGAGGGTATAGCCTTGGTAGTGAAGAAGCTTGTGAAAGACACTGCACCTGGTTTTACTATTCAGGATTTGGAAAACCAGGAAAAAATACAAATAAAGGTATGCATGTAGAAATATGGTTATGAAAAACTAAAAGCCTCAGGGAGAAAACAGTATTGGCAGCCAGTGGAGTTACTGTGCAATCCACATAGAGACCAAGAGTGAACTGAAATGTATGAACTCCAAAGATACGTAGGCAATAAAACACTGGGTCTTGTACATAAGTCATAAAACTAGGTATTTTAATAGCAGAAGAAACTTGCTGGAAAGCAGTAATGACTGGAAGACAGGTACCAAAGATCATTCAGATTTGGGAATCATAAGATTTGTTAGCAGTGCCAAACTGAAAAAAAAGCAGCAGAATGAGTTAATGGCCATACATCATCATTACATTGTGAAGCTGTCTTTGTAAAGTACTCCAGTGTGTATTTAAAGGTTTACCATAGGAGAAGTAAATATTTGTTTCTGGAGGCACTCTCTAAAATATTTAAAATATTTATACATCTGAATCTACAGTAGCTGTGCATTTTTACTTTGAATTAATTTTTGTGTACCAAATGGAAGCCCTTAATGACCTGTTCAAGAACAACAAAAAACCCCACAAAAAAGTCATGTTTAGTTAATGTGACAGTAGTTTATTATCTAAAGACAAAAGTGCATTTCAAATACCTTTTCAGTTGCTAGCAAGTGCTCTTGCGAAGTTAATTTTCAAGGGAAAAAACAAATTAGTTCATATTTCTGCACTGCTATAGGAAAAGTCAATGAAAATAAAGCACAGGTACTTGTCTAAATAAGGGAAATGTGAAACTCCAGCATATTATATCTATCTGTACTTTATTGCCTGACTGGATTTATCTCATTGTTTAAGATCCAGCTGTAACTTAACATTGCACAACTGTTTCACCTTTCATGTTTTGCAGACCTGGGATTCAGCTTTGGCAAAGACTGCAAGGGCATGGGCAAATAAATGCATTTTTAAGCATAATGTATACTTACGTAAGAAACATCAGTGCCATCCTAATTTCACATCTATTGGAGAGAATATTTGGGTTGGAAGTCATCAAGCATTCTCTGTTGCTAATGCCATTCAGTCCTGGTATGATGAGGTCAGATTCTATAGTTTTGCAGTGCAGAAATGTACTAAGGTTTGTGGCCATTACCTTCAGGTAAGTTACCTTTGGTAAAATGCCTTGTGTAGCACCAGATAAATCAGTAGGGGCTGTGAATGATACATATTTGTATATGTGGTTTGTAGTCACTGACAGCTTTCTGTCTTTTATAATCTTAAGCAGTGGCTGTAATGCTGGTTGCCCCTGCACTGCTCCATCTCGTCATATAAAATAATCCATTCTTCTTCTGCACAATATTTGCCTCACTGAAAGCCTTATTCCCAATTTCATTGTATCAGTGATAATAATAAATAATAAATAATAATTTTTAATTCCTTGGCTGTGAAGCCACACTGTTCTGAATTCTGTATGTTTGGAGGTGCTGTTCAAAATAATCCTAGGAACTGCAGAGTGTCTGTGGGTACTCCTTTAGTAGAAATGTTAGCAGAAGAAAATCCAGCAAAAGTACATTGTATTCTCTACAAATCTTGTTAAAAAAAGATTTAAAAATCAACCATCAACAACAAAAGAGGCAAGTTATGATGTATTTCTGATTTCTCAGTGGTAATCCTGACAAGCTTAATTCTTCTGAGAAAGTAAAGCTTTTATTTGAGCACTTAATATTTTAAATTGATTTTTTTCATTCCCATGTTTAAAAAATAAGCTTTGCAGCAAAATTAGTTTTATCTATGAGCAAACACATAATATTTCACTGGTCAAAACCAGATGATAATTTTAGAAGCAGAGCACATGGGTTAAACACCAGTGATATGTCGTCAGAATTGATAAGCAAAGACCCCACATGATCCAGGAGCCATCACAGTCTTGAAGGCTCAGGCACAAAATGGAAAATGGGTAAAATTTGCAAACCATAAATGGATAGGCTGTGTAGACCTGCTAGGAGAACCATGGCACAGAAATCTCAAAATGGTGGAAATCTCAAAAAAAAAAGGCGGGGGGTGTGTGGAAGGGAAGCTGTTACACAAAGGCCCCTGAAACACTTTGTACTTAATCCAGGATTCAGGTGACACCAAGGTAAGATCTGTTTCAAGGAAAGGTTATGTCTGTTGAACATAACCGCTTCTTGCAGTTATAAGTGGGACTTTTGGAGATGTTCAGATCAGTTATAAGTGGGACTTTTGGAGATGTTCAGATCAGTTTGTCAGTCTGAGGCCTGTACTCATTACACAGGAGAGATACTGAAAGTAGTCCACTCTGTCTTTAATTTTTCCAGAAGTGCAATGTATGGTCACCCAGATGATTGTTAATGTTAAACATTTTTACCTGAATACAGTACTGTTTGGTTAGTCGTATGCAGAAGGTAGAGCAAGAGTCTTCCAAGGAAAACCAGAAGCCCAAACTGTGAGTGAGAGCAAACCATCCTCACTCAAGTAAGACAGATAACACTTGTTAGTGTCATCTTCATTGTGTTTTCTCTCAGGTTCGGAAAATGTGTATCAGAATTACCAGGGTCACTATATTACAAGGTGGTTACTGTAAGCTTATTACAGTAGTTATCAGCCAGACCACTTATAGCAGACAGGAGAAGCCCTTCTTGCAGGCCCAAGCTATGAATGTTGAAATTAATTACAGGAGTTGTTGGGTAATTGCTTCTAATTTCCCTTTTGTTTCATGGAGTCTATCCCTGGATAATAAAGTCAGTGAGTCTTACCAAAATTGCATAGAAGATTATGAAAACTTGCAGCGTAGATCACCTCATTTTGAGGGGTGAATATTTAGAAGTTCATCTTAAAAAGCTTGTTTTAAATACATGAAAGCATCAGATGTTGCAGAATCAAAGTAATATGTAAAATCTTTGAAAATAACAGGAGCTTTCGAGATACTAGACTAGGTTACTCTTGAGTGTAGTTTCCCATTAATTTTAAAGCCTTTTTCTTTTAGGTTGTTTGGGACTCTTCATATAAAATAGGCTGTGCTGTTACTCTTTGTAAGGAACTTGCAGGAATACGAAATGCAGCAAATTTTGTTTGCAACTATTCACCAGGGTAAGTTGCTGGTTTAAATGTTTGAAAGAATGAAAGCAAGTGTAATGGTGTACAGCTGGAGGTAAATTGGGGCCTTTGTTTACTGGTTGTCCTGTAAATGCAATCGAAGAAGACAGTGGCTGTCTAATTCAGTTATCAGGAGAGCCACAAATTCAGATTCAGTGGATCCAGTGAATCAATCACTGGTGTCTCACGGTTGGAGGCTGGCATTGTTTCTTATGTACCAGGTAGAGGTAGCACTCACCAGCCCCATGAAGACATCCCAGAAGACTGAGACTTAGACCTCATTCCAAAACTAAGCAATATCCACATATTTATGATGCTCAAGTCATTTCTGAAATCACAGTTTCCCCTCTGTTCCCTATGAAGGAAGTCTCTATTGAGACACTTAAAAATGCCTTCTCAGACACTAGCACACAGCAGCTCTGCTTCTTTTCCAAAGCCTTTTCTAATACTTTTCATGCTTAAGTTTGTTCATTTCATTGGCCTTTCACAGGAGGAGACAGTGGTTAATCATGCATCCACTTCATGCAAATCGCATATCCCAGCTGAAAGCCTTTATCTTCGTGCTCAGTTTTCTCTCACACACTTGGAAATTGTGTATCAGAATTACCAGGGTCACTACAGTACAAGGTGGTTAGAAGTGGCAAATACCACACAGATAGACAGACTGTTGCTTTTATTTGTGCTTCTGTGTAAAATGGAAGCTCTTCAGGGACGTTTATATCTTAACCTTATTTTAGCAGAAGAGGAAACCTCTCCTGGTTTTGGAGCTATAAGTTTCCACTTAATTTAGAGCAAAGGACTTTGTAAATGCTTTCTGTTGTGAGTTGATGATGACACATGCTGATCTTACAGAATTAGAATAGCTGTATTTACAGTTTCACATTAGGATTTGTAGTGGTTGAGGTTATCCCAGCACAGTTAAATAGATGTCTTTAAAGAGCAAGATGTGTTCTTCCATGTCCCTGTAAGTCCATCATACAAGTAGTACCTGTATTCAGTGAGTTCTAAGTGCTGTCAATCCAAATGCTGTCACTGCACCTTTTCACATGAAAAGAGGGTTCACTGGGGTCCTGGATATTGGCAGGGACAGGGCATCCCTATTTTTCTATTCAGCAGTCATGGCATCCTCAGAACAAGAGATGTGCCATAGCTTTCCACAGGTATGTAAAACTACCTCTTTGTCCGATCTTCACTGATGCTTCTCAGTTCTTCTGTCATAAGAAAGAATGATAATCTGTGATGCTTCTGTGCTGTTAGAAATACAGATAACACCTCATTACATTTTTGTTGTTGTATCTTTCCATGATTATGACCTTCCAGGTCTCCACCACCTCACAGGTGGCTGTATTTGCCATTTTTTGGGCTAATTTTGTCCTGAAGAAGCTGTGGGAATTATAATGTTAGAGGACCTTGTTGTCTGGTCAATAAAGTGGTAAATGAAAATCCCTGTGGGTAAATATGAAGTGATAGGCAGGGGAAAAGGCAGTTACCTGTAAACATGGAAAATGTAAGCTCAACATTCCCTAGCTGTCAGAAACAAATTATAAAGCAGTAATGATTAATTATTTTTAAAAAGTAAAACATAAGCCACAGTAATGTTACTTTTCACAGAGGTAACCATTTGGTTTCTATGCCATACACCAGCAAGACAAGTGAAATTAAAGTCAGTATGGTAGTCTCCCATATATTCTGTTCCTTTTAAGTAGTGTAGTGGTCAGAAGTCACACAAAGTTCGTCCTGAGAGTGACTTTTTTCCTCCCTCTAAAAGTTCATTTGTGCCTTTTTTCCCCACTCCTTACGCTCTCTCAATGAAGTATCATTCTACAACCTAGGTGTTAACCAGTCTGTAGATAGATACATGGATGCATAGATAGATTCACTTAATTGTAATTACATGATAAGGTGCCTCAGAGAAAAAGGCAAGGCCTTTCATCTCTCTGGATCTGTGGCTGGGAATTATGTCAGTCTTCTCAAAGATGATTTCACAGTGGATTATGAACTGTGTGAAGGAATAGTGTAATTATCACTTGCAGTAGAAGCCTTTGATACCAAGAAAGATTTTCTGAATTGTAGCTGAGGCAACATCTGTGGCTTCTTTGAATTGCATTCCTGCAACTGAATCATGCCCAGTCACCAAGTGGGTCTGCTTTTGCACCTTTATGAGGCATTTATGTTCTTTATGTTCTGGCCAGAGCTTCCAGAAGCAATGCTTTGCCCTTCAGTTTTTCTTATTCTGGGAAGTGTAACTGTGTGGGTTAGTGTTTGGAATCACCCTTGCTCTGAATGTGTATGTGGACAGTCACCTGAAAGATGTGTTACATATCCTGTAACTTGTTTGGGGTTTTTGGGATACTCAAATACACATCTATAGTTTAACAACTCTCTTTTCTGCTCTTCTCTGACAAGTTCAAAACAGAATCCTAAGTTCCCCTTGCATTTTATTACTGGCTGGACTGCATGTCACGGCATATGTGGTTGCAGTATGCCACTAGATACTGCTGGGATAACTCAGGCCCACACTACACCTGTGGGCAAATGTATATAGAAGACATTTCAAAGAATCACAGAATCGTAGGGGTTGGAAGGGACCTTGAGAAATCATTGGGTCCAACCCCCCTGCCAAAGCAGCTCCCCAGCTCATATTGCACAGGGAGGCGTCCAGACGGGTCTTGAATATCTCCAGAGGTGGAGACTCCACCACCTCCCTGGGCAGCCTGTCCCAGGGCTCTGTCACCCTCACTGTGGAAAAGAAGAATGGTAGGAATTCATTGCAGGTAATCTTTTGCGATGTTCTTGTCCATGTATTTTGTGCAACAGCATTATACCAACTCTTAAGTATGTATGTCTGGTGTGAAGCTCTTAGGTATATAGATATATAGACTTAGAATCCTAAAAAAAAAAAAAAAGTCACAGGTCTTGATGCAAATTACCTGCTTTGAGGGTGCCCCTGTGGAGGGGAGTAGAGTGACAAACCCAACTGTAATAGCCCACAGTTCTTTGAGGGGGCTAAATCTGTTCCCCATGTTCCCAGGATTAGCTGTGAAACGCAGTGTTGCTTCATCTTTTTAAATGGATGTGGCATTGCCTGGTTACTGTGTTTCTCATTACCTAGTATGGGCAGCCAGGATGAAGGTGTCTGTGTTACTGTTTAGATAAGTTACCCGTGTAAGGAGCCTTTCTAAGAATATGCAGTGGTATGTGGTTGATCTTTGTACTTAAAACAGTTCAGCTCTGCTTGGATGAGGTACTTAAGTACATAAAGATTTATGTGCTGTCTTTACTAAGACTGCATACTTTTAGACACTTGGGCTTTGTGGAATGAAGGTCTAGTTTCTCAAAGGTTTGACTCAACAGTAAGTAGCTCACAAAATGCTTGCTTTTTTTTTTTTTTTTGGCCTTTTATTTTTTTTCCTAAATAGTTTGGTTTAAGATATTTGAGAGTGTGTCAGCTTTCAAATTTTCCTCTCTGAAATCCTCATTTTTCCTCAGTTAAAACCAAGCTCCATTTAGACCATCGTGTTTTGGTAGTTTGTATGCTGATGCAGAATTTGAATAAAAAGCCTGAGTATTTTCCAGTAAGAAAAAGAATAGCCTTTTTAGATTCTTTTCTTTCACAGAGACAGAACAATGACAAATGAAAAGAAGGAAAATTATTTTGATGTTTTTAACGAATTGTCAGCAATTTACTGTATTTTCAATGTATTTACTTCCAACAGATGATTCAAGGCATTTAGCAAATCATTTAAAATTGCATATGAAACTTTCTCTTTTGTAGTGGTACTTCTCAAAGAAGACCATACATAGAAGGGCAATCCTGCAGGAATTGTTCAGAAGGCGACACCTGTGAAAAGAAATTGTGCAGTAAGTAAAAGCAAATGTAAAATGCAGCACATAAGAGGAACCAATAAACCACCTGCCTGATAAAGGATGTTGCAGGCTTTTTTTTTTTTCTCACTCCCTAATGGTGTGCTCTCAGGACCTATTCATTTGTAATTTAAAACTATTCTTAAAGGCAGTTTACATTCAGGAAACCAATTGATCGTGTTTTACTGAATCTGGGCCTCAGTGATCATTGTGAACTCTTTGGTTATTGACAGGTATAATTGTCATTAAATGTATTGTTGTTTCTGTTGCACTCTGATACTTGCTGGCTTCAGTAATGATACCAAAGAAATCAGCATCTAGCTACATAGAGAAAGTAGCGATTAGCAGCAACATTGGAGTAGTCTCATAGGCCTTCAGAAACTGCAAAGGTACTGAGCAGTTGTATTAAGACTAAAACGTTTAAATTGCAGTTACTGGGTCTGTTGTGACTGTTTTGCACAGCTACAGCAAAATTGCATTTGAGCATTGGTATAGCTGATGCTTGTACACTCGGTGAACAGTCATCCTGGGTCTGTAATTCGCACTAGAGTTAGAAAAGAAATTATGCAGAGACTGACATGGTCTTTCTCACCTGAGAGTTACAGACTAATGTAACTCTCTAGCTATGAAGTATATTCCCTGTGGTGCATAGGATTCATTCCTTAAACAGGGTAATTCTTTTAATTCTGTTCTTGTCAAGAGAATGAATGAGAGTCATGAATTGCCAAGTATGCCTCATGGTTTGGTGGAATGAAACATCAAGGGACTGTAGGTCGTCTCTCTTCAGAACACTCTAGACCTGGCAGCTTCCACCTGCTGGGAGGTCACAAGCTGGAAGTTTCCTGTGGCTAAAGTTAGGATATGAGTTTTTAAAATAAACTGGGAGTAAGGCTTGTGGTTTCTGTTTAACAGTTAATATATTTGCTCAATATATATGTTAGTATAGCTTTAAAAACATTCAGCAACCTTGTAGGTCTTCATTTTTAGGTAGCAGGCACCTCTAAAAAACAGAAGGAATGCAAGTTGATACTTGATCCCATAGTTAGGCTCCACTTAGGAAACAGTCTGTCTCCCATTCTCATCCATAAAATTGTATTTCCTAGATCATGTGTATATTCTGAATATTAAACAGGGTGTATTATTTTGAGAAAGAGAAAGGTTCAAATTGAAAAGAAAGTGTCTGTATAATACATCACTCTCATCCATGTCATTGGTATAAACAATAGCTTTGTGGAGACATAATGTGAAGCATTGTTCTTAGTTTTTATCAAAACATTTTAGCTTTTGTGTTATTTGTAAACTTTTAATCAGTGGGAATTCTCAGGTTTTTTCAAAGCCTGTTGATTTTAAATCTGATCAGTTCGTTTTAGATAGCTAGAAAAGATTCAGGGTGGGAGAAGTCATGGCTGGCTGCTAAAACTTTTTTTCCCTTTTTCCAGGAAATCCAGAACGTGATAAAATTATCCGTACGTATTACATTTTTACATTGCTGCTTATATGCCTCACTTACTTCAAATGTATGTGCTCCAAGTAAATCTTATGTTTATATGCTTATTTATAGATTATTCCAGATGGAAACCCCCTTGGGAGTTCAGAATTGTATGCGATGAGGCTTGTGTCGCTCTTGTAGTTTTGAGACCGTCGCTGATGTTTCTTGCTTTTGGAGCTGTTCATTTTATCAAAAAACACTTTACAAACATGCATGTGTCCACCTAACTGGATTTGAAATACATACTGTCTTCTGAAGATACTGGCTAATGAATTAAGCAAAAAAGTCGTACTCTTGTGACTTTAAAGACAACTTTCTTTGACAATAATTTTGTTCTATTATGTTATGCTCCTTAGAGAAAGCTAACGTGCCAAAAAAAGTGAAGTGATACGTGGGTAAAACCCATATTGGGAGAATATTAAACGTAAGATGGTATCTGGTAAGGTTCGGAGCCTTATTTTTAAGTACCAGACTTCCCCAAATGGTGACATACTCCATTCCTGGAATTGAAGGAGAAAAGTACGTGTCAAATAAGCAACTCTTAGAATTCATACCAATACAATATTTGAAATCACAAATCACTTAATTTAGGTACTGAGAGAGAGCTATCATCATATTGTATACTCAGTCCTGTTTGCTAGAGCAACACCATTTTCTGAATAAAATGCATAAAGCAAAAAGATTTTATAGGAGTTCTCTTTAGAAGTCTTGATGTTTACAAAGTTTGTACATTTGTAAGCTAATGCATTTGTTGTTCCTCATTCAAAATGTGAAGCTTTAGATTTACTATGAAGTATTTTGTTCCTAACTCGCTCTAAACCTTGTGCTTAATTTTATTTTTTTATTCCTGTTAATGGCACATAGTGTGTTTACTGGTTTTTAAGTGTTCTAAAGTTCTAATAATAAATTCTATTTTATCTTGAAACTTGCTCAAGTCCATTTAATCAAAACAGATTTTTCTTTTCTAGCTCCAAGACATGAAATCTTCCATTAACATGCTTTAATTCCACTTCCTCCTAAAGACAGATGAAATGTATACCAGAATCTGAAGCCTTTTTTCTTACCAGTATAGCAAACTAGATTTTCTCCTCAGAGTATCTTAGTCTTTTTCTAGTGAATGCCAGTATGACTGTATGAAAGTTCTTTATTAGTACTATTATTAGGTAATGTTTCACCCTTATTGTACAATGCACAAATAAACCCCCCACAAATTCTGCTATTTTCTTCATGCTTAAGAGTTCATATTATTATAAGTCTCAAAGAAAATAAGATAGGCTTTTATTGTAGAATAATTTAAAATTAGGCTTGCACTAGCTATTTCTTCTCTAAGTGTTCTGTTATGAAATTACTAAAATACAGAACAGACTTCTTGAAATAGACATTTTACTATTTAAAACTTGGGTTTAATTCTTACATCTAGAAGGCTAATATTCTACACCTGAACCCATAAACAGGTGGCTCCTACATGCAAAATTGTGCAGTACGAATGTTCCTGAGCAACAACTATTTCCACTGGTTTCACAGAATCATAGAATCATGGAATGTGTTAGGTTGGAAGGGACCTTTAGAGGCCATCTAGTCCAACCCTTCCTGCATTGAGCAGGGACATCTTCACTACATCAGGTTGCTCAGAGCCCCATCAAGCCTGACCTTGAATATCTCCAGGGAGGGGCCTCCACTACCTCTCTGGGCAACCTGTTCCTGTGATCCACCACCCTCATATTGAACATCTTCTTCCTAATAGCCAACCTAAATCTCCCCTTTTCTAGTTTACAACCGTTACCCCTCATCCTATTGCTACATGCCATCGTGAACAGTTCTTCCCCACCTTTCTTAGAGGCACCTTTCAGGCACTGGAAGGCCACTATAAGTTTTCCCCAGAGCCTTCTCTTCTCTGGGCTGAACAAGCCCAACTCTCTCAGCCTGTTTTCATAGGAGAGCTGCTCCAGCCCTCTAATCATTTTTGTGGCCCTCCTCTGGATGTGCTCCAACAGGTCCACATCCTCCTTGTGTTGAGGGCTCCAAAGCTGGACAGAGTTCTCAAGATGAGGTCTCACCAGAGCAGAGTAGAGGGGCAGAATCACCTCTCTCCATCTGCTGGCCACACTTTTGATGCAGCCCAAGGTGTGGCAACAGTCTGTAATCCACCAGCCTTTGGTGCTCTGACAGAATCGTACAGGAGGGATAAAGCTAAGCAACTTTGGTCTACTGTTTGCAGCCATTCAAACCTGAGAACAGGCGGGACATGAGAAAGGGAAATGTTAACATGGGGATCTCTTTCAGAATCATTGTGCCTCACAGCATCCTGCCCGTACCCAGGTCACTGTGCCAAGTTTCACTTGAGGTCTCTGCAGGGGCAGACAACATTGTCCAGACAAATTCAATGTGTCACCCAAATCCCAAAGTTTAATTTTCATAATTTTTTTACAAGATCTCCTGATTAATGCTAGCAAAGGGTGATAACTCTCCTTTTTCTGACGACACCTGTTAGGGATGCTTGAGGACAGGCTGGATTTTGGCTTAAATTATAGGCACAGTCACTAGATGGAGCCAGAGTCAACTCTGCAGGAAAGCATCTTACAACCTGGGCTATCCCGAACACGTCAAAAATCCCTACTTCATAAAGATCTCAGATCCAAGCACAGAATTTCAGCCACATGCATATGTGACTGCAAGATCATTGCTAAACTAGCAGAGCATTTGTTAGTGTGATGATGATTTCTGCACAAATGGCGTGTAGTTGTATTATAATCCTGGGTTTGCATTAAGTCTAGCAGACCAAAGGCTTTAGATTCTCATAGATTGCATGGGCATTATTAGAAAGGAAAGAGAAAACATGCTTGATTTCTAGTTTCAAGGTAATATTCAGAAAGAATAACTGGCTGTAAACTGAATGCAGTTGGCCCTGGTTTACAAGAGAGGGAAATGACTCTGGAAGGAACAAAGCAATGGACAGTCCTTCGATGTTCAGTTTAGGAGAGGAGAGAGCCCTTCATCAGAATGATCTAAACTGTCATTACTTGATTGAAGGATCTCTCTGTTATCTGATGCTCCACACACATACCATACTGACAGTGGCACCTGGATGGTACCTTGTGGGCTTCAGGAGTGCACATGGTGTATTGGAGGGTCTTTGTAACCCACAAGCAAGCAGCTGATAGGAGAGAGTAACCTCGATCCTGTGGTAGGACAGAAGGCAACAGCACCCACAGATAAAACCTCGGTCCTAAGATCCCCTTCACCATCCCAGCAGTCACCAATGCCAGCCTGAGGCCATCCTACCCTACCTTTTAAAATACCCCACCACAGCTGAGGACCCATCACCTTTGCCAGTGCCCACACACAGCTCCTGGGATAGAGCATGAGAGTGGAAGAGAACAGACTATGTCTGCCAGACAAGGGACCTTGGCAGTGTTGGTGGCACACCAAGAGGCACAGTCAGCAGGTAAATCCACTAACTGTGGGTGAGGTCATGCCCATTGCACACATGTTTTGGGAGCAGATGGAGCCACAGCCAACTTCTGGCAGCGGAACAGGTAAAACAATTAGAGCTAAAAGCCAATGGCTGGGCTGCAGGTGTGACTACTGCCTTGGGCTGGGGTTGTGTCAGGAGCTGCTTCACCTCCTACTTCCCTTTACGTGCATCTTTTCATTGAGGATATGACAGGACCAAAAGCGTCTTGCACCCAACTTGTGCCCATGCAGAAAGGGAGAGTGGCTGGTCTCCTTCCACTGACTGCTTTGGCTTGGTCTCCTTTAAACAGAAATAATTTATCAGAGAAAAAAAAGTTGTGATCTTACTCTGAGAGTTTGAAAGCACAGGATCATTTTGCTTGGTTGGTTGGTTGGTTGGTTTTTTTAAAGGGATAAAAAGGAGATACTTGTTCAGTTCCCTCTCTGTCCAGGTCTCTTGTGCCTCTCAAGGTTTTTTATTGGTAAGGGCTGTGTTAAGCCTGTTCAACAAGAATAATTGTAGCCCCACTTTTTGTTCCTTTGCCAAACACCAGGGGGTACCTCACCCATTCTGTTGCCTCCTGCAGTTGCCCCTACCTTCCTGAAATTGGTCCAGAAATCGTGGCAGGGTTAGGAGAAGGGTGTGAGAGTGAGAAATGCACAGGCATCTGCACAGAAATACATAGTTCTGTGCCTCCTGTCGGGAGTCTACATAGGTTGTGCTGTGATGGTGCTGGAGAGCTACAGCTCCTGCAGCCTTTCTGAATTAGGCCTACAGATTGATACAAGACTCTCTGGAGCAAATCAACGGTACTTGGAGAAGGCAAGACCTGAATTACAGTTCCCACCAGTGTTTAGCAGTATAAGGCTGACCTGCAAAACTGAGCAGGCAATCAGACCCACTAATATTTTTTTCAATCTACAACATATTTTTCTCTGTAAACCTACCAAAATCTGAGTTGCAAGACCTTGTCTCTTAAAACATATGGTTGTCTTTACCCCCTTGTATGTTTATACAGTTTGATTTATATTTGAAAAAAATCAACCAGTTTGTAGAACAGTTGGTGAGGGGATCTAAATCCCAACACAGGTCATCTCACCTCCCCAAGAAACGATCAGGCTTGGAATTTCACACCGGGAGTGCTAATCCCATAGCCACTGTCTGTCCAGGAGCACAAGATGCTCCTCCAGTGATTTCCAGCTCTCCCTTAATGGCAAATGGCTAAGGAAGGAGAGAATCAACACATCTTCAAGGTTGGGATTTCCAAGTTGTACTTTCATTGCACACCAAACCAGGTCTGTTCTGCAGCAAGCTCCTGTTCAGGAAATGTGGTTTTTTTCTTGTGTTGCAGTCAGAGTTCAATATATGCAGCTTCCCTAATTCTGTTTATTCCTGAAGTAATTCTGAAGTGGATGCAGGGTCCTACAAAATAGTTTTAAATGAGCTGGTGTGACTAAGCTGTACTGTGTTGTGCTGGTTTTGGCTGGCACAGAGTTCATTATCTTCACAGTAGCTGGTACAGGGCTGGGGTTTGAGTTTGTGCTGGAAACAGTGTTGCTGACACAGAGACGTTTTCATTACTGCTGAGCAGGGTTTCTACAGAGCCAAGGGCTTTTCTGCTCCTCACCCCACCATGGATAGCTGGGGGTGCACAAGGATTTGGGAGGAGACACAGCCAGGACAGCTGACCCCAACTGACCATCAGGGATATCCCATACCATATGATGTCATGCTCAGCATATAAAGATGGGGAAAGAAGAAGGAAGGGGGAGGACGCATTTGAAGTGATGGTGTTTATTCACAAGTAACCATTATGAGGGATGGAGCCCTGCTGTCCTGGTGATGGCTGGATACCTGCCTGCCCCTGAGAAGAGATGAATGAATTCCTTGTCTTGCTTTGCTTGTGTGCATGGCTTTTGCTTTACTTATTAACCTGCCCTCATCTCGGCCCACAAGCTTTCACACTTTTACCCTGCCTTCCTTGCAGAAGGGGAAATTGAGTCACTGATTGAGGCTTAGCTGCTGGCTAGGGCAAAACCACAGGATGTAGGAAAATCAGCTGCACAGCAGGTTTGTATTTTGTCAAAGCTCTGATTTTGGTGGTTGATGCAGGTTTTAGGAAAGCTGTTGTGCAGCATCTCTTCAGATAAAGACCTACAATCAGAATGGTTTAACAATCAACCAGAATGCAGCACACTCAAAGAAAAGGTAAAAATCTAAATCTAACTGGAGAGTTGCCCCTTGCTAATATGCATGGCAGATGACTGTTTCACAGTTTACTTTTTGACACCACCCATCTGTAATGTCAGATAGAGCTTATCTTATGAAGAAATCTCACTTCCTGCTACTTTGACACTTTTGAGTGCTCCCACAGCAAGAGAAAACCCTCTGAAGAGCTGCTTGCCAGTATTACCTCCACCTAAAAGATTTTTCTTTTAGAAACTTAAAAAAAAAAACAACCAAAAGCATCGAAGAACTATGAAAACCTCCTTTTTCCTTGCTGAGTTGTTCTTACTGGATCTCTTGGCTTGCTGTCACGCTTACCCACAGTATCCCTTGCCTGACATAGAAGATGCAAATTTTATTGAAGACTGTGTGAGAGCTCACAACAGCTTTCGAGCAAAAGTGCAACCACTAGCCAAGAATATGCTTCGCATGGTAAGGAGGCCTTTCTGTCCCTCTTGAAAATTAGAGTGTACTGCTGATCTAGCCCACCATGTTCATCATTTGCTTTCTGCTCTTCTTTGCCTTCCTGTCAAGGATTTCTGTCCTATATAAGAAGGATTTCTATACTTCATAGGAAGTAGAAAAGATGTCATTTTTAACAGTACTGTTTGGTTTTAATAATTTGAGGGGAAACCCTTGCTTAGGGGCGGATGCTGCTCTAAACTTCAGCCAGGGCGAAGGGCGTTCAGTTCTCATCATTTCCTTTACCTCCTTCTAAGAGAGATAGTAATCTATTTCATGTTAGTCTGAGTTTCATACAGAGAAGCAGTTTGGTATTGAGAAGTTCCTGAATAGGAAACCTGTGCAACAGAAAACCTATCACCTCCCCTTGTTTCTTCCAATCTAGAACATAGGTTGAAGAAAGGGGTTTTCCAGGACATACATTAATAGATACCTGACCTTCATTTGCTGTAGCAGGGTTTGGGGAGCAGGGATACTAATACCTGGGCTGGAAAGCAGAGGTTCCTATAAATACAGTGGCTATCAGAACAGGCTGTGGATAGGTCTCAGCTTGCTGGGTGAGATGCGTAAGGGAAAAGGCATACAGATAGCTGGGGGAGGTAACCCCAGTCAGTCCATGCCATTACTCTGAGCCCTCCAGCAGTGCTGCATAGCTGGAAAGGAAGTCAAATATATAACCACATGCACCATATGAATCATTTATCTAAAGGAAGTTCCCAGTAAAGAGGTAAAATCTAGATGACTCAGGATTATAATTCCTTGCCCTTAAAAAAAAAACCCTACCAAACCACACACAAAACCAACAGTGTTAAATTCAAAATACCAATCCACAAGAGCAAACCTAGCTGCTCAGACTGATGATCCAGCAAGCCTAGAGTAAGAGCAGGAGAAATACACAGAAACCTCTTGAATCAAAGGTGTTGCATTGTATTTAAAAGCTCTTGATGGATTTTTTTTTTTCTTGCAAATCTGTTGCTTTATGAAAGCCCTCCATGGTTGAAGATAAACATCCTCCTCCATGTTCTCTTTTCTTTTGCAGCTCTGTTGTCCTCTTCTTAAGCGGGGGTGCTGCACACAGTGTTTAACAGGACATCCACTATGCTGTTATTAAACATACAGCATTCTTCTCCAGTCCTTCTCAAGGAATTTCTAACAAGGGATTTCTAATTAATTTGCTTTTTAGGCTACTACTATACATGGATTTACACGGGGTAATAACCATCTCTGACCTGTCAATTTAAACTTTTTTCCCCCCTCAGATCCCTTAACTTGCCTTTCTCCATACTGACTTTTTACTTGCTGTTTTACTGCCTGGTCATTCTGTGACAAAAAGTCTTTCCACAAGCCTCACAAGCTGGTTGCTCAAACTCTCACTTGCGCCACCCAGGATGGGAACAGTTCCTCCTCAGCCCTGCAGAGATGAGGGAGCCTTTTACTTGCTTTGGCTACGGGCTGAGGAGGGCGAAGAGGCAGAAGGTGCAGGGGAAGGGAGCAGCTGTGACTCCTCACCTCTCCATCCCGGCCAGCAGAACGTCATTCCTGTCTGCTCTGGTGACAACCGCGAAGCGCAGATCTCTGGACAGCCAACAGCTCAAAGGCATAAAGTCCCTCAAGCCCCTCTACAGCCGGGGGCCTCACCCAATTACTTCCTCAGGCATAGGAGCTTAAAGAAAGCAACCCAGCTCTAAATATGTTAACTAGTCAGATACCACAGGACAGCAGGCAGATATTACGTGTCCTTCAGTAGTAAATAAGAGAGCAAGAAGGATAGAAAAACGCTGTGGGAATAGGAATGACATGTCAGAGAAGTAAACTGATTGCTGGGATGGGAGGCAGAAAAGGGGAGAATAACCTTTAACGTGTTTCTGCTTTAAAATGGTTTAATTCAGCTAAGTCACTGAAGTGCAGGATATGTTATGTTTTCTGCCTTTTTTACAGTCCTGGGATGCTGCTTTAGCCAAGAGTGCCAAGGCGTGGGCAAAGCAGTGCAGGTTTAAGCACAATGTCTACCTTAAAATGCCAAGGAAGGTGCATCCCACCTTTACTCCTGTTGGAGAAAACATCTGGACTGGCACAGCCACCATCTTCTCTGTGGACGCAGCTCTCAGGGACTGGTTTGAAGAAGTCAAAAGCTATATGTTCAACACAAATAGGTGTAGTGGCATGTGTGGTCATTACACCCAGGTGAGTCTTACATGTCCAATGGCTTACAATCTAATGGTTTCACAGAACATTCAAGTACAGGCTTGGAGCAGGCTGCTTTGGAACAGGAATTGCAGCAGGGGTTTTCACCTGCCGGTTTATTACTGCATGGGACTGGGAATAAATATCCTGAGCCCCAGGGATGTCCAAGTCCTCTTTTGGGTAATGTTGGAAAGGGATTATCCCCTGACAATTTTATATTTCCAGGGGAGCCAGATAACAAAAATCCACCTGTGAATCAGTCGTTTGAATAAGTTGCCCATTGGGTTGTTGATGTTGCTCCTCTGTCGGCTGTTTCAAACTTCCACAAGGTCCTTCCCTTGGCCTTCCTCCCTTAATGCTGTTGCTTTTCCAGCCTTTGAGCAGGTGCATTATGTGTTTCCTTTTGCCCTTCAGGTTGTCTGGGCAGAGAGTTATAAAGTTGGCTGTGCAGTTCATTTCTGCAATACAGTTGAACATTTTCCAGGACTCATCAAAGCAGCACATTTCGTTTGCAACTATGGGCCAGCGTAAGTTAATTACAGCATCTGGGGGGGAGATTTTTGTCGTGGGTGTGCCCCAGCTGAGAGCCAAGCACCACGCAGCTGCTTGCTCTTTAAAAGGGAGCGGGACGGGGGGAGGGAGCGGGAC
>VZTU01030398.1:2879-32599 GCA_013400835.1 Zapornia atra
TAAATAAGCATCTGTGAAAATCTCCATAATAACAGAAAGTGGTTTAAAACTGTTTAAAGCATTTTAAATGTGATTGCTATGTTGGTGCTTGGGATATAATATGGTGGTCCCCCTGGATGTTTTTTTATTTCCTTTCATTATAACTTTCGAGGGTTTCTCTTCAGAAAAGTACTAAATTAAAGTGTGTAGCTACTTTCCTTAATCAAAGCTTGTGCTGAAAAGAACTGCCTTCAATAAGTGTCACGAACCCTCCTAGATTACTTTCAGGAGTTTTGCCACAGTAGTGCCTAGGACACATTATTCATTACATCATAAGATATATCTCTATCTAAAGATACATATGGCTTGGAATTTGCCCATACTTTAAGTATTCATCTTAGATATAAAATTTCTTCTATCATCCTGTGCATATATAAAAATGCTTTTTCTCCTAATTTACAGAGAGAACATTGGCAAGAGTATGTTAGTGTACGTGAAAGCTAAATGGATCATGAAATACTAAAATTGAGAAAGAGAAAAAAGTTCATTTTTGAGATACTGCTGTTGTAATTCCACTCGTTTTCCTTTGAGTAAGATGAATGTATTCAGGATAGGAAAATAAAATTTAAAAAAAAGAAATCACAGTGAGATGAGGTTGGAAGACACCCCTGGAGATCATGTAGTCCAACCCTGTTGCTGAGGACTATGTCCAAGCAGGATTTAACATCCCAAGGATGGATACTACACAATCCCTCTGGACAACCTGTTTCCAATGTTTGACCATCATCACAGTAAAACACTTTCTTATGTTTAAGCGTAATTTCCTGCATTGCAGTTTGTGTCCATTGCCTCTTGCCCTGTCCATAAGAACTACTGAGAAGACTCTGGTTCTCTTCCTCCACCAAGGGTGTCTTCCTTGCTCCAGACCTTCCTATTGTTCACAGGGACCTGGGATTCCTGAAGGCCAATCTTAAAAGTAGAGAGTGATGTGAAGAAGACATTGAGTACCTCAGTCATCACCATGTGCTGTATCACCAGGCCCCTTACTCCATTCAGCAGTAGTCCCACATTTTCTCTTTGCTGCTGAAGTACCTGTAGAAACCTCTCTTGTTGCCTTTCATGTCCTTTGCTGAATTTACCTCTGAATGACCTTTGGATTTCCCAAACTCACCTCTGCCTATTCAGACAGTATCTTCATGTTCCTGCTAGATCCCCTGTCCCCGCTTTCACCTCCTATTGCTTTTTATTGTATCTGAGTTTGGTCGTGAGTTCCTTTTTCATCTGTGCAGACCTCCTGCTACTCTTGCTTAACATCCTTGCATGAAGACAGATCATTCTTGAGCTTGGGCAAGATGATCTTTAAAAAATAACCAACTCTCCTGGACCCTTGTTCTATCCAGGCTGGTATGCCATGAGATTCTCCCAGACAGATTTCAAGAAAAAAATAGTCATATGCTTGGCTTATTGGTGGTCCAGTCTCCAGAATCATTTGCCACATCGAGAACTGAGTGATGCCAAGTCATATAAATCTGTGCAAGTTGTTCTTGAGGGAATGTATAAAAATGGAAAATCTAATGCCAGGTCAAAATGTCAACCTTTAATCACAGCTCTACCTGGCTTCTTCTCAAATGTAGATTTTTTTTTTTTTTTTTACTTCATTACTGCTTAAAATTATTATATCTCCTGAAAGGAAAAATTCTTCTGGAAGCAGAAGGTGAGTAATTCCAAGGAAAAAAGCTCATGGCATTTGTGCGTGTAAGTTATAGGACATCAAGAAAGAGCGAAATATAAGAACTGGAATACATGGTTAAACACTAACTCGGTTTAAACTAGCTGTGTTTGCTTCAGGACTTTCTCTTTGCCAAAACCTCTCACAAAGAGCCTTGCCTTGAGTCAGTATATTTGTGGCTTAGAGGAATTTGCAAATCTGGCAAATTCCCAAAAAAAAAACTGTATTCCCCTCCCTTTTCCCAGGTGGATGGTTGTTTAATATTTTCCATCCCAGCTTTCAGCAAGTTCTCCATTACCCTCTGCTTGCTAGTGACATTCCCATGCATCTCTTAAAAGTTTCTTTTACTCCCCTGAAACCTTCCTTCCTTTCATTACCTTTACATAAGTTCTGCCAGTTAGACCACATAGTGAAAGTTTCTTTTAGCTAAAGTAACTTCTGACAACAGAGTGAAGGAGCTTTTTCCTCTGTTGAAGAGTGTGGGGATGTTCAACCCCATAATTTAATGCAGAAAAATGATATCTTGATTATGGCAAAATTGACAATGTTTCAATTTTTTATTTTCATTTTTGAGATAGTTTATAAGTAAGAAAATACAGTGTTGTTGAAAAGATAGTACAGTATTGTTGATTTGGAGTTGCAACAAAGTTAATTAGGGCAATAGTTCCATTGTTATTTCTTCTCTGCTTTATTCATGATGTTGAATTCCCAACAATTTTTTGTTAGATTCAGTGTCTCAGAAGACATGAAGATGTCATGCAGATGCCTGGCTGTAGGTTGTTCACCCAGTTCATTCCTCCTTCCTTCCACTCCAGTGAACAAAAGACTCCGTCTGGCAGTCCATTGGCCCTACGCTACACTGCTCAAAATCTTTTTCCAACCAGTTAATCAATTAGCCCTATTTCTGGGGTCAGATTCTGACTTCACTGGGAAATTTAGAGACCATTTATTACAATTGTTTCACTTGTCTCCAACTTGAAGACAGTATTTCGTGTAACAGGCTGAATTGGATGACTTTTGGCTTTGCAGCACAGGCATCAGATTCCAACAGGCTGCTGAATCTGAAGCGTTTGAATTGGTGATTTGAAGGAAGATGAGATGTTATCAGTAATCAGGGTGAGAAAATCTAACTGACAAAATTGTGTTGGGTTTTTTTTCCCTAAAAATCTTGTGCATTAAAGATGATGAAGAGCTAGAATCTAATGAGAAGCCGACAAGAGAGGGAAGAAGAGAACGCAGAATCAAACTCACTTGATTGCTTACTTGTGTGGGGAGTTTGTTTTTAAATTTTCCTTCTTCAGCATGAGAGGGCATTATGTTCAGGGATGTAACGTATGACTGCCAATTGGCCCGACAGTCTCCCCTGTTTTGGAAGAAGAGTGTTTAGACAGTGCAAAGTGGGTTGCATGGTAAAGTGCTTTGTTTACAGATAATATTTCTGGCTCCTGTGAGAGCTGAATTAAAATGAGTAAAGTAAAAGACAGGAGTTAGGTACAGGAATACTGAGTTCAGCTTTGGAATCATGCCAGCTAAACACAATTAAATAGATTAGGAGTGAAGACACAAAAACTTTGCTAGAGGTGCCAACTGAAAGAACAGGAAAGGGCAAAATGTAGCCAAGGGAGATTATAGAGAAAAGAGGGAGAAAGAGTAAGAACGTTGGAGCATGAACAAACCACAGCAGAGACAAAGGCGGGCAGTCGCTAAGGGAAAGTGGGAATCTGTAAGGTAGGATGGAAATGCAGGAAAACCTTTCTAAGAATAAAGATAGTGTGCAAATGCCCTTATGTTTATAATGTAGGAGGTTGTTAGTAACCTGAGCAAAAGGTTGTTAGTAATCATCTGAGCAGAAGTTGTGGATGACCCTTCCCTGGCAGTGTTCAAGCCATGTTGGATGGGGCTTAGGGCAACATGGGCTAGTGGAGGGTGTCCCTGCCCATGGCAGGGGATTGGAACTAGATGGGCTTTGAGGTCCCTTCCACCCAAACTGTAATTTTATAAAAGTGACTTTATGTTTCTGCGACTCTAAGATCAGCAAAATAAAGGGGTTTTTAACTCACAACTTGAGAAGAGCCACACTGGATGTGTCAGAGAGGAAAGCAAGATGCTGACAGTGCACAGGAGGATGCTGATTTTTGGACCTGCCATATGTAATTTCAAATAAAGAACCTGTCAATTCTCATTTTAAAATGGTTTCTTCGTATTTTCAGGTTATGACGTTAGTTATATCTTTCTCATTAGTCATAAATATTTGTTTTCACAAATATTTAAAACATTTCTAAAGAAAAATTTGTAGTTCTGAAGGAGAAAAATATACACTTTAGTAAAATTATAAGCAATGATTAGTAATTTTCATGAGTTATGGATAAGAAAATTACATGATTAAATAGTACTTCATCATATATGACAGAATCAGAAACCCCACTGAGGGAAAGATAATTTTCAATAGTTATATAACTTTCTTGATTGTTCCCCTTTCCCCCTGATTTTCTGAGTAGTTTTAAGTGCTTTGGACTAGTTTTTCTCATGATTTAATGGAACAAGTGTGGTAGAGAGGCTAAAAGATTCTTGTTATAAAATCAGAATATGAGCCTTGAACTGAACCTTTGACAGATGTGGCACCCAGTTTTCCAAAATGCCAATTCTTTCAGACTGGACTATGAAAGGGCAAAAGAGACCATTGCAAAGATATACTCATGAGAAGTTCTGGCAAGAGACACTGGCCTTCCTTAGTCATGTGAGGTTGCTATCTTGGGGAAAGATCTTTGATGGTTACAGCTTATTTATCACTAGACACTTTGACTAAGAAAATTGCTGTACTATCTACCAGATATCACTGTACCAAACTATCAAAGTGCTTGGTAAACAAAGTTGTAATGACTGTAAATTGTCATGTGTTTCAAGTAGTTCCCTGTTCTGATTTGTAAGTATCTTCAGCAAACCATTTTTCTATTAGAAAATATCTCCTGGTAATAGTTTTGATTATTTTTTAATGATTTTTTTTCTTTAATATCTAAAAACCAATTTATTCAGGATACTAATCTGTTGTAAGCATCATCAAATTACCTCGTGCTGTATGTAGGTGCTGTGAGAATCTCTCTGTGATTCAGAAAACTTGTGTTTCATTTTGTCTTGGAATGAACACACATTTTTGAAAAAATATATTTTGACAGATGGGATTGTTATGGAGCCAGCTGTATTGAGTAGCAGGGTGCCGTGCAAGTAAGTAGGTGACCGGTGCACACTTATGCAGGTCAGCAAATGAAGTTAGTTTATGAGGACAAATCAGTCTGACCAAATCTGGTATGGTGCTAGCTTGAGACTCTCAGGCTCCAACAGTACCTGTTTGCTGACAAGACCTCTTTTGCACAAAACATAAGAAGCAGTAAGTTATTTCTAAAGGAAAATGTTGACAGCTAGATAATATTTAGGCCTGTCTATATCCAAAAAAATTAAGTCTGAAGTCTGGGGAATTTCATTACACTTCATTTGTGTTCCAACACCGATAAACCACGTTTCTTAAATCTTATACAGAACATATAGGTTGTTGACTGCCTATTGATATTTTCTTATAGAATAATGTATCACCATTGAAGGATAGGATAGGATAGGAATAATATAGAAATTTCAACTGGAAGGGATCTAGAAGGATCACCCAGTCCAGCAGCCTGACCAGATCAGTGCTGACCACAAGTTAAAGCATGTTGGTAAGAACACTGTCCAAATGCCGCTTTAACACTGACAAGCTGGAGGCATCTACTCCCCCTCAATAGGAACCTATTCTGGTGTTTGACCACCCTCTGAGAAAAGAAATGCTTCTTAATGTCCAGTCCAAACCTTCCTTTGAGCAGCTCTGAACCATTCCCACATATCTTATCTCTGGATATCAGGGAGAAAAGATTGGCAATAACAGCCTGATCATCCCACTTAGTCACCCAGTTCTGATTTTGTGGGAATCAGGCAATAACACTGTAAAATGCTTTTAATAACTGGTAGCTTTAAAACTGCGCAAAAGTTTTGAGCATCTGCTTCTTAGGGTATTATCCTGAAACACTGAAGTATTGACTTTTCAGAAAGACAGATGTTTTAATGTGTTTTACAAGATATTTTGCATTACAAAAAAAGTCAAAGCCAAAAGATTTTATCTCTATTGGACCAGGTCAGGTGACATCAGACTTACGAGCTGTACTCTGCTGTGAAAAGGAAGTGGAATAAGTGGTTGAAACTTTTTTTTGTTCAAGTTCTTGTATGATGACAATCTGCATAACAGATATTCTTTAGAGCATCTTTTTTCTAGTAGTGCTTTGTGAACCTGTGAGCCTTTATGCATCATCCTCTCTTTCTGATAGTTGTTTTGTCATCCATCATGGCACATAGCAATTTTTCACTGAATTACCAGAGATTTATTAAGGATGTCCCAAGCTTTCTGTGCTTTTTGTCTTGCCAGCCTGCCTAGATTCTTTTTTGTTGTTATTCTTCAAACTGTTTTTCATACTACACATAGCAGGGATTTTGGTTTTGCAGATAACAGAGAGATCTTCATGCTGTCTTGAAGCATACTAAAAATATGGTAAAATGAATACTGCTGTCTTACTGAGTTTAATCAAGATTCATTAAGGAAGACTTGGCATCAAGCTGTTTTCTCTAAGTGCTAATAAGAGGAGCATCACCACCAGTACCAAATCATAAGTATATAGGTTAATATTCTTATACAGTTAAGTTGTGAGCAAAACCTAAGTTTGCTTAATTGATGCTATGATACATCACATTTATTAAAGATAATTACCATTGGATGGCTTGCTTTAATGTGCAGGCATATTTTTCATAAATTATCATACAGAGGTAAAAATAAATCCATGACATGGATCATTCATCACCTATCATTTGATTCATGCTGTCACCATTTAAAATTTCTCTATGCAGAGCAGATAATAGGCAATCAGTCTGTAATTTAGAATGGCTTCTGTCCTGAATGATCAAAATTTCACATAAATGTTGAAGACATACTTTCTTTAAAAAAAAGAAATAAAGAAACCTTGTGAAACATCATTTTTCCCATCTCTTAGATAGCAAGAACTAAAATACATGGGACTCAGAATAAATCTTAATTTGAAAAAAATCCAAATCTAAAGAAATTTGATATGGTATTACTATTTACTGGGCAACATATAATGTGGATTTCTAACAAGAAAACTGACACTTAGAAAGAATATCTGAAGAAAAATACCCAGATCTCATTCAGGTTCTTTTTGCATTCAGGTTTCTTGTTAAATTCCATTTCCCTATGAAGGTCTCATAAAAAAAATAAATCCACTTAGTATGAGCCAAGCCTTACCATACTTACTGAGTTTAACAAACAGACTTCCATTAATTTAATCTGATAAATAGTTTTCAACATGCAACGCAGATGGGGGGGAGGGGTGGTTTTTAGATTTGGTTTTATCATTACTTGACTCTGATTTGATTTGGAATAAATTAAACTGATTTCCCAAGTTGAGTCTGTTTTACCTGTGAGGGTAATTGGTGAGTGATCTCTTCCTGTGCTTACCTCAACCCAGGAGCCTTTCCTTATATCTCCTCCTCCCTGCCCAGCTGAGGAGGGCAGTGATAGAGCAGCTTTTGGGGGTCATCTGGCCTCCAGCCTGGGTCAACCTACTACATACAAGAAGCTCCAGATTTGTATTTGTAAACTTGCCATAGACCAGAGAGAAAATCTTTGAGGGAGGACATCTTCATTTCGTTTCCAGCTCCTCTTCAGGTTCTCCTCTGTCATTTCCTCCTTCTGTTCTGAGTTGCTGTCTTGGCTGCCAGCCCATCACAGCTGGAAGTTGTCTTTTTGCGCGCACTTTCGGCACTGTGGGTCCTCACGAGCTGTTGGGTGTCTACACCTGCAGCTCTGAGTGACTACAGATGGAATATGTACTAGGGTAAAAACACCTTCATATCATAGATAGCTGTACTTAACTAGTTAGATTTGATTATTCTTTGGTCACAGGAGAAAAATGTCACATGTATGCACATTGGGTTGTCAAGTCCTGCCTAGTTTAATTTCTAGCCATGGGTAGAAGCATATTTTTAGGTCAGGTTTCACCTCCCTCAGCCTTAAGGTAGAAGCACATTCCCATCGCCCCAGTCAGTGGAGAAGGTTCCATTCAGGTGTGATTCACATTTGCATATGCCAGATTGCTCCCTGGAAACACTTTATTCACCATAAAGCAAGACAAAGTTGACTAAACTCCTAACACAGGCAATTCAAATTTGCTGAAATCTGTCCAGGTTGCACTGTACACATCTAGTCCTCTTTCACCTTTTTTCCTCCCTCACAAAGATGAGACTGCTATAGGGAACACTCTACTCCTCTGCATTTGGCACAACACCTGCTGAGCAAAATCTCACCTTTCACGAAGGCTTCCTTTCTGAACCTTTCTATACAATCACACAGTACTTTTAAGTGCCAGTATGACTAGTCCTAGCATACGTGTGGTGGTAGATTTTCATGGTGAATAATGGGAAAAATCTTGCTAAGTCTAGACTTCCTGGGAACAAACCTTATGCCAGTAGTTTGCTCACTGCCTTTACCTGAAATTAGGCAGGGAAAACTCAGCATCTGGCTGGCAGAAAGTCAAAATGCCAATAGAAAATGTGTTAGGAGTAGTAAGAAGTGCGTATGGACATCTTGAATCTGATGCTGCATTTCTTATAGTATCCACAGTGGACGAACACTGAAAAAAACTGTATTTTGAATTTCAGATTGGGTAAGGTCATAAACCCCCACCACTGCATTCAGTGCTTCTTCAGCAGTTCAGAAATGAGAATCATAATTAGCAGTGAGCTAGGTGTCTGTGTTTAGTGCAAAATTTATTCCACATCTTAGATGGTTATATATGACTGAACTATTGATTTTAATTGTATCTGTCAGAATTTAGCTGCTCCTCCAAACATGTGATATACCTTAATCATTTGTAGGCACTCACATGCCTCTTTAAGACTCGTTTCCTGTGTAGATAATATACTGCAGTTCCCCAGAGACCTTCTATGCATATCACAAAAGCCAGCACAAACAGCAGGCTTGCTAATACCAAAACAAGTGATTAATATTAATTCCTATACTCTGCTTTTGTCAAAAATTTTTGGAATCAGCATATTTATTTTTTTTTGTCCTGGGAGAACATAAAACAGGAATACAAATTCTAGGTTGCCAATGTAGCAGCCTACTTTTATGTCAGAGGTTGTGTTTTTTTGACTTACTCGCATATAATAAAAATGGCACATCCCTGGGGCTTCTTTCCCCCTCTTGTTTTACGCTAAACAGTTTTCCTCCACTTTTTTTTCTTTAATTACAAAAATCATATGGCATTACATAGTCACTAGAGCAAAGTTATAACAGCTATGACAGTACTTTCAAATTATATATATTAAAGTTAATAAACAAAAATATATTCCAGACCATACTTTTATATAAAAACTAATCATGTTCCAAGACCTTCTCATTCCCTATCTCTTTTATTCTATCTTGTTTCCTTTTTCCTTATTTGGAAATGTCATCAGCATGTGACTGACATGACAAAAAAAGATGCTGTGCACTTGGAACTTGATAATACAGGGTTTGTACTTCTGTAGGAGCTTTTCAAGAACTAATTAGAACGAAGCTAATCTTTACTAAAAATAACGTCTTAAAATGTTCTAGTGAAAAGTTAGGTTATGCTTACTAAATTACCATCTGGAAGACTTCATGGACAGCACATGCGGTATTAAACTCAGGATTTATTGCCATTATTATTTTTAAAATAAATAAAGAAGTTGTGCTCTCCTGTCTCAAAAGGGCTAATAGATAGTTCTAAGCTTGTCAGTGGCTTACCTTGTAAATCAGTGCAAATAGCAGAAGCAACAATGTGGGATTTGTTCCAGTGAGAATTGGGAGGGGGGGTTTAAATATTTATGACAGTTACTTTCGAGTGTTTTTTTTTAAGTAAATGTTCTTATTTTTAATTCCCTTTTCTTTTTGTAAACTTCTGGAATGTCTACGAAAGCAGTTACATATCCATTTATGATTCTGTTGGGATTTTGAGGTCTGGACACAGCAGTGCTCTGTAACCTTCACACTTATCCTACTCCTTCTGTATTGAAATGTGATTTTCTAGGAGATATTCACTAATGGAATATTTTAGATACATTTCTGTTTCTGTGAAATGGTATCTTTTAGCAATTAATTTGAAGGAAAAAATAAATGTGCCTGTGAAGAACTGCATTTATCTTATGTGAATAAATCCACTGAGTTGGAAAATTTGGTCCTCAGTCCACATTCTACTAAGCAGTTCACTGCTGAGCTGAAACCTGCTTCTTTTTAGGTGCAATGACTGACTGACGCGATATACCTACTGGTAGTACTTCTCTTATTACTTTTTGTAATACATACTCTGTGATCACAGACTACTTTTCATATAGATGACTTCCATAAGGTTTCTGATACAAAGTACTTCAAAACATTATGTAAATTTGAATTAATTTAAATCATGCACAAATTTTAAGAAATATCCAGTGATCATTAATTAAAAGTAATGCTTTTATGCGTACAGACTTCGACTCAATATTGGATCCTGAATTCTTAACTGCTCAGTTCTACATACAGCTGTACTATTATAAAGGAAAATCCTTAATTCTACTCGGTCTCCCATGTCAATTAGTCCCACTGCAAGCAAGTTTTCTATTTCAAGATCTTTATGTTGATAATAGCTGACACGAGAGCTCAAAGTACACACTGTTGACTTTAAGTTCACAAAGGCTTTCCCAAGAATTACGTGAGCATAGAGGATGGAGATCAAACTTTTAGCATAAGGCTGGAGTTGCTAACAGTTAGAACAAACTTTTTATGCATGGTAATGGAGTAAATATGGAAATTGAAAAGGGACGATGAATGCTGAATAAGAAGAAACATAATTTTTACTGTTTGTTTTTCCCTGAAGTATAAGCCTACTAAATTATTCAGACTATAATAAGGGGAGGTAGCATAAGAAATTATATCTTTAAATTCATCCATTCTATGGTTGCATGGAAGATATAAAATCTGAAGGGAAAAGCCATTAAAACAGTGTACTGAACACACTGGGATATTTGTTAACCTAGGGATTGTTTTAGTTTACGTTCTTTTGTTCTTTTTCTTCTCACTGTTAGAAAAAAAAAGCATCATAAAGGTTTTTATGAAGTACTTGCATTACAGCATCTAGACAAACAGTTTAACTTTGCGTCGTTCAAAATAGATTCAGTCAAACAACAATCTGCATCTTCCAGATTATTCTTACATTTAGGGTAACGAATATGTGGTAAACTGTTCAGGTAATGAAATGTCAGCTTGTTGACTGGGATATTCTGTAGTCTTTACTGGCCTGTTGCCAGATTTTTTTGTTCAAACGATTGATCCTGAAGGGAAACTTTGACTACTACTGGAAATTTTATGTCCTAATGACATAGCACGGGAATATATGCAGAATGTAAGTCACTTTCCTGGCCTGGCACAGAGAAAGGTCATTGTCACATTCGCAAATCTTTATTTTATAAAATCTGTTTTGAGCATAGCATAGTTTCAGATTACCTATGAAGTTCCATTGCAATATAAGTGCATTTTAGCCTTTCCTTATTTTCACATTCCTTTCAGTACATCAATCTGGACAAAGGTTGTGGTTCTGAAATTTGTCATCCTTGCTTTCTAACTTAACTTGTCTTTTAGGTTTATTACCATTGTTAAAGGAACGTGATAGTTGGTGCATCACTGCAATGAGTATAACCTTGCCTTATGTCTGCCTAGTACATCAAGTTAATACTTAATGGTACTTGGTCTTATAAGAACTCCCCAAGTCATTCCAGTATCATTCTCTGAGTAAGGCAACACATGTTGGGGTGGTCTCCAGACCACACTGCAAAACAAGGAATGGTGATTCTTAAGTTTGTACAGCATAAAATTTTGGTGGTGCTGAAGTTTGTCAGAGTCCTGTAATGTCCCCCACTTTCTCCTCTGAGAGATCCAAAAATATTTTAATATGTTATACAATTTGCCTCCCTACTGTTACTCTCATGGTCAAGATTTCTGAAAGTATCATTTTGCAGTACTTTTTGTCAATATCTAAAATTTCACTACATTTATAGGCCAGGGGTTAGGGGTTTAGCTTGAGACTCTTGTCCAAGTCACTTGGTGAAATACCAGAAAGAGAAGTCAGAATACTAATCTTAAATTACAAAATAGTTTTTGTAATTTTTTTTTTCCATGAATGAATAGCTCCTCCTCCTGAGGATCTTTTGGTTTTATGTGAGGAAAGTTGTGCTTCTTTTACAATTATATTGAATGAACAGCATAGGAGACAGTTGAAAAGCATTCAACTTTAAGATACTCTCAGATTAATTTTAAACTATAAATAAATCAGGAGTGTTCTTGAGGTGTTTCTATTCACCTTTAATTAATTCAGAAGGTTTTTTTGCTAAACTTTAATTAAAAAAGAGATACCTAAGGTAGTTTAGGCTTCTTTTTTAACAAATAGGTTACTCTTCTCAGGTTTGTGATAGACCATTATCTAATATAGTACAGACCAACCTGGTTTTGGTGTATACAAGAGCTCAGAGACTTTTTGCTATTAAGAACAAGTGAGGAGGTAAACAATTTACAGGCTTGGGACAGATGCTTCAAATAGAGTAAATGACATATAGTTTGAAGCCAGGGACATGTACAAACTGAACGTGTTTCCACCAGGAATCTAGAATTGTAGAATCATTAAGGTTGGAAAAGACCTCCAAGATCATCCAGACCAACCATCCCCTTACCACCCACATCACTTACTAAACCATGTCTTTAAGTACCTCATCCAACCTTTCTTTAAACACTACCAGTGACTGTCACTCCATCACCTCCCTGGGCAACCACTTCCAGTGCCCCACAACTCTTTGCGTGAAGAAATTCCTCCTCATTTCTAACCTGAACCTCCCCTGGCACAACTTGCAGCCATTCCCTCTTATCCTATCTCTGGTTATCTGTGAAAAGAGGCTGACCCCTAGCTCACCACGACCTCCTTTCAGGTAGTTATAGAGAGCCATAAGGTCTTCCCTGAGCCTTCTCTTCTCCAGACTAACCAGTTGCAATTCCCTCAGCCACTCCTCATCAGACTTGTGCTCCAGACCCTTCATGTGCACCCAAGAGATTTTTTTTTTTTCCTTTTTACTCACATTCTGATCTCTCCCTAACATCCTGTAGGACATAGCTGGAAAGGAAAAAGTGGACAGACTTTTTTATGTCTTAGTCTTTGTGTGTGTTAGTGTTGAACTGGGAAAATGGTAAGCAGAAAATACTTTTTCTTTCCCACGCTCTTGAACACCCCTAAACCCTTTTCACTCAGAAATGGTATATTCTGTAAACATTACATACCTCCCTTTTCATTAAGCCACCTGAATCCAAAGAGAGAAATGTCATAATCTGCGGTTTATGTTTTAATTCTAACAGCATTCACTGTCTCTAGATAACTTGGAGGAGGCATGGGAAACTTCCTCGTAACCTTGTGAAGAAAACCCACCTCCCTCTGAAGGCTGCCTCACTACGGATGTCTTTTTGAGCTAAGAGCCTGTTTCCCCACCGTGCCTTTTTACTCTACACATCTTTGCATCTAAGGACTTGTATTAAGTGCTACTAAAATAAATTTATTAAAGTGTTATTCTACTACACTAATGGTGAAAGTTAACTTTCACTTCTCCCTGAAGGGGAAGGCATATCAGTAATTGAGGCGTTACCCTTGCTGTTCTGTGAACCTTGCCGTGATGTATGAAAGACGTCTTGAATTATTCAGTGTTCCTTGTTAGTTATGTTTCTCCTTGGTTTCTCTGTGTAGCTGATGTCATTTGTGGAGGTGAGTTTTTTATTATGTGGATAGAGCTGAAATTTGTGAAAAATATCTCCCTATTTTTATTTTTGTTATGCCTAAAAGGTAGCTTTCAGTTGCTGACATTTTCTATTTGTCCATCTTTTAGGAGATGAATTGTTTGAAAAACTTTAGAAAATGAATATTACTTTGTTTCTTAAACTTCCTATGCTGACAGAACATTGCAACAATGCTGATGCCTGCAGTCCTCAGGGTAATTTAGTGCTGAGATCACAGAGAATGCTTAACAGGATAAGCATTCCCATTCTGGTTTATTTAAAATGACCTCTATGTATAGGTACACCCATTTCTGAAATTTTGCTCATTTACATTTCACACTTGAATGCACATCCATCAAGACAATCTTTCAAAAAAGCAGAATGCACATACACGCAAAACTAGAATTTTTATTTAGAACTTTTCTAGTGTTACCAGATTTGTCTTAGTTTGGTTATTCTTAAATTACTAAGAAAACAAAACAAACAAACAAAAAAAGAAAGAAAAAAGATATTTCATATTAGTTATTTAATCCCTCAGCTACCTACCAAGAGGAGCACCAATTGCACCAGCACATATGTGCTGTCTGTAGGTGCTGTAGGACAAGCTGTAAGAATAGCCCATTCTGGCATAAGAGCATTTCACTGTAAACACAAAAAAAAAAAAAAAAAAAGCCTGTCTTTGTTCTGAATATGATCCAGTTAGATTTTTATTAATCACAAAATCATAGAATCATAGAATGGTCTGGGTTGGAAGGGACCCCAAGGATCATACAGTTCCAACCCCCTGCCACAGCCAGGGCCACCAGCCTCCAGGTCTGGATCTACACAAGGTCTACCAGGGGCCCATCCAACCTGGCCTTGAACACCCCCACAAATGGGGCATCCATCTGGGCAGCCTGTTCCAGCACCTCACCACTCTCTCTGTAAAGAACTTCCCCCAATTCTTCAGCTTCTCCAGGGTGGAGATACTGTCCTTGGGTATGTTTAAAAAATCGGTAGACGAGGCCCTTCTGGAGATGATTTAGTGGTTATAGTGGTGTAGGGCTGGCAGTTGGACTTAATGATCTTGAAGGTCTTTTCCAACCTTGATTCTGTGATGCTGAGCAACAGGGAATGTACAATTGCTCTTGAAATTATTTGTCACCTTCCTTCTGGCTGATCTCATCGCAGGAGGAGACAATGTATTTTCCTGCTTCGTCAAGGAAGGAAGATGTGATCATATGCTCACAGACCTTAAAGTAAAGAATGATGAAGGAACACTTTGTTCATCTTTTAAAAATGCAGAAAACATCCCTCTCTATACTGAGACTTTTTTCACTTCTGTGTGGTTTTCTGAGGACCTGGAGGACAAGGGCAGCTGCGCTAGGCTGGCTGATCTATTCCACTGGACTACATGGCAGAGAAGGCCAAATTTTACCCTTAAACCTACCCTGGTATCTCCTTAGAAGACAAAAAGTTATGCTGAGCTGAAAGCTGTTTCCCAGATGAAAAAAACCCCACTGATGCCTCTTGGTAGAAAAATACTTCTTGCAGTATAATTGAGCATATTCATCAGCTCATACTAGACTGTTATAATTGAAAGTTTTAATTCTAGCTTTGCAAGGTAACCTTGGTCCCTAATGGAGAATTGCAATGAAAGTCAAGAGACAGAAACGCTATTCCCAGATTCTGCCACTGACCTGCTTTTGCAAATTACCTCACATTTTTCCTTAGTTCTCTTTTTCATATGTGTGTGGATGGTTTTACCATACACTCTCTCAAAGGAAGGGTTTGTTTTAAAACTCTATATCCAAACTTGATTTGGGCTCCTATCCTCTCGGAAGCATCGACTGAGAATAAAAGGGAGAAGATTCAGATGTGTGAAGAGCTGTTTGCATGTTATGTTAATGATCGATAGAAAAACTTCTGTGAAACAGCAAAATGCATACAACCCATCAATTTGTGTAAAACCCTCCGTTGTGGTTCAAAGAAAAATTCTCCTCAAGAAAAAGACATAAAGTACCTCTTCAGTTTCAGGATACACATTTTGTAATAGCTGACACTGGCAGTCTGATTTTATTATTCTTTTTAAACCTTAAATAGCACATTTATTATTTGTTTTTTATCACGGTACATCTTGTTATTATAGGCTTTACTGCATTCCTGGTGAAATTTCTGCCCAGTTCATGGCTCCATCTAAAGCAATGAGTTAGCTTTATTGCCACAATAATAATATAAAGTTGATGTGGAAAGCGGCAGGTATGCCACACCTACTAATACTAGTGAAAATTGCTTATCAAATGCATCTTATACATGCAAGGTTGAAAGCGTCTCTCCAGACCTGGGGAGCTTATCAGAACAAATTCTGAATCAAACCTTTTTCATTCTTACATGGTAAAACAATTCACAATACAAGAGATATGCAGAAATTCAAAGCTTAAAGAAATTCTTTGATATTCTTGTATAATGAAACAGAAAAGGAACAGAGGTTTTGGGGCAAAAGCTAATAGAAAAACAAAAACATATGCACATATTTTTCAACCTAAGAAAATAAAATTTGAAGCTACTCTTCATCCAGAGAAATGTAAATGAAGTTCTGAGCAAAAATGCAGCTGTTCCATTGAATAAATGTCTCAACAACTCTGACTACCATACTAATAAGATTTTAATCTCCAATCCTCATAAAAGAGTAAAGGACAAACTGTTGTTAAGGCTTATGTGAGATGTCCGCATGAACTTCATTCACTAATTTACAACCTCTCTCATACATGTTGCCCTCGAATTACAGGGAACTATCGTGACTGCTTTTCCCTTTGACCGTAACGTTACAGATTCTGGTACCTGCCTGACACTGGTGTTTTAAACATTTATCCTCGAGGAAAGACATGTCCCAAAATGTTCCACTGTTGCAACAGCAACTAAATTCTGCCAGGCAGCTTTACAGGAGCCAGGTGCTACTATAAATAAACAAACAAATAAATAAATAAATAGGTAGATAGATAAATAAATAAATAAGAAAGACTCCTAAATTACAGGCTATTTTTATGAAAGTAGAAAGTACTTTTCAAGTATTTCTGTGTTTCAAGGTCCCGAGGCTGCAGAGAGCATATGACAGCATAGTATTTCCATTCCATAATGGAACAAAAAGGAAAATTAATTTTAAAATAAATTACTTTCTTCCCTAAGCTTTTTCATTTATTCTTTTATAAGAGACCCTGTTTCAAGCTAAAATTTTTGAATGAAATATCATTATGTAATCTCCTACCAGAACTCCACAGACATTTTAGAGCCAGCATGTGTGATTATGGATGTTGGTTTGGGGTTTTTTTTTAACTCATTCTGCATATCTAAGAATAACTTGAAATCAGAAGGCCTTTTGTGATTATCATCTGTAGCCTTTTGTGAAACACCTTGGTTTGAAGGTGCCCATTGTGATAATTAGCATCATCTCAGTTTTGTAAAGCAACTGTGTTACCTGCAGACCTCTTGCACTTTCCATTTCAGCTGTGGGAAATAGAGGAACTCCAGCATTTCTCTCTTTCTTACTTCTCTGATCTCAATTTATACATGTGAACATACTCAGAAATATATCTATATGACTAACTGCACATAGGTAGCTCAATACAGAAAATTACCAAAAGGCTTCCAATTTTAACACCGTTATCATTGTAACTACAACCTCTTGTAAACAGATGAAGGAAGTAATGCAGAAGACGTAGGATTTGAATAGAGTTGGCATTTCAGTTCAAATTAGAATGTCTGTGTAAGATTGCTTTGTTAGGGAAGTGATGTACTTAGTAAATCAAAGGAACTTTTGAAGCGTGGTTTGACACGAAGAGCAATGTGTTAATATTCTGATTGCACAAAGCACAAAAATGTCAGTTATCAAAATGGTGTTGATTATATTTCACAGCTGCTTATGCTGATTCCAATGAAAAGAGTTGTGGGAAATTATTCCAAAGGATACAACTGGCTGCTTGAGTACCTTTTAAAACATTTTAAACCATTAAAACAAAAAGCTTGTCAAGAATAAAAACACGTAGATTGTGAATAAATTGTGAATTGAATATAGATGGATTATTTAAGTTATATTGTATTACAGATGCTTGATTATGACAGTGATGAACACTATAAAAATTTCTAAAAACAAATATAATGCACTTGAAATAATAATGTAATTAAAATCTTGTGGGGATGAGGCTATCAATCATGTTCTAGAGATAAAATTTGTGCACTTGAAACCCTACATTCTCTACTGAGGTTTTTCTTTTCGATTATAGTGAAGTATTCTGGGGGGTCATGAAACCCCCATTTGGCTACTGATAATACAAGAATAATTTCTGTCTGCTTTCCAGAGAATTGTTCGAATGAGTCAAGGTTTGAGTAGCCTTCACAGTGCCGTATCTCCTAAGTGTTTTCATTTCATTACCATGGCGATACATAAATTCTGACCTGAAACAAAAAAATGATAAGCGTATCTGCCAGCAAGCAGTTTAAAGAGCATATACGTATGGGAAGGAGGAGGGTAAAGAAAAAAAAAAAAGAGCAAAAATGTTTTCTGTCACTGAACTATGAAAAATGTGGCTATTATTAAAAGCGCAATCTTAATTTTAGGTTGCTAGGATAGTGTTCTTCAAAGGAACGGTTGAGAAAGACCACTTGTTTTATGTGGCTCTTTGTAATCTTTGAATGCTTAATATAGGGTTGTTTAAAAAGCATGTATGGCATAAACTCTGGTTTGCAGCATCCATGGCACAGTTTGTAACTTGGTACACCCAATTCTTCAATGAAATTGCCAACAGATATAAAGAATTGTTCATCCTGTACACTTTAAATGTTGGAGGGACCTGCTAATGCGTAGCAGTATATTTGCTTCAGCCAGGTGTAACTGTATGCATGTAAAATGGCCTGAAATTAAACAGTCATTTAATCGTAGATTAGTTTTTCTGTTGCCTTCCCCCCACACACTTCTTTAACTAGAACTCTCTACTGACAGAGAATAATAGAAACTCTGTAATTATGAATTAAAATTGGAAACAGCTCCAGTCACATATTCAGGTAATGATCTTGCCTAGAGGTTATCAATAATTTATGTGTTAAGGAAGGGAAGTTAGTAGATATGAATATATTTCAGGAACAATTAAGATATTATCACACCTTCTCTTAAAGGTACAGATAAAGTCTGAGAAAAGGATGTTCATGCTGGCAGGGTGAGGGAGGAAACATCCCATTCAAATTGTAACAGCATTAAATAAAATGGGGCTTGAGACAAGGAGAAAGAAAGGAAAAAACCTCTGGTTTCCTCTGCTGTGATCACTGACAAGATGAAGTGGTGCGTAATGTTGTGATGAAAGTCCACGTGTGGGATATGCAGAAGCTCCAAAACAACTCTGAAAAATAAGATCAACCTTCTAAAAATATCATTGACCTCAGAAAATGTTCTTTTTAATCCTCTGGAATCATAACAGTAGAGTCTGAAAAGTGAAGACAGCAAATCCTGCCTGTACTATGAGGAAAGAGCAGATGAGTAAATTCAAAGAGCACTCAAGTCCACCCTGTTATATGAGGCTCTTCTGCCTTGTTCTTTTGCATCTGTTTTTTCTTGGCAAAGTGGGGAAAGAAGATGTTAGTTACACCCAGAATGTATTAGTCACATTTGAATTAATTAGAATAATATCTATGCTGGGTCTGCACAAGGAGCCCATCTTGTTCAGTGTCCCACCAAGCCAGTGGGAGTTGTACCAGAACTGGGAACACATTGTGATAGTATTGATCCAGTCTCCAGTTTTTCAACTAAGACAATGTCTTTGTTTTTAAAAAAAAACCAAACAAAAACCCCAGTGTTTATTCATTGTTTATTTAATTTTATTTCACTTTCACCTCTTTTTTTTTTTTTTAATAATTTATGTACTATTAACTTGCTGTGAAGATTTTCCAGAATGGCACAGACAAGAGCCATTTTATTCACCTTTCCACTGGCATTTTTTCACTTTTTGCTGCTCTCTAACTTTCCTGATTCTTTTTTATTGATTACTTTTTGTTCTAAATTAAGGCAGGCATTAGCATACTTACCCTAGCTGGATTTTATTTACATTTCTTTGATCTTAAGGCTTTCTTGAAAAACTGGTATGAACTGGTTTCCAGTCAGTGTTGGAAGGTGAATTCGTTACTTTGCTCATTAGACTCCAGAGAAGTTTCTCTTTTATCTATCCTTTTTTTTTTCCTCACTAGACTCTTTTCTTTTTCCTTGCATTTTTCATTAGGCATTCAAAATTTCTGGTGACACCAACCTGCATAGAAGTGATATGTTTTTACTAATATTTTAGTGCATTCTTCTTTAAAAGGGACTCAGAAGCTCACTAAGGGGTATGTCAGCTCTTTTTGCTGAATTGCAAAGGCTTCTGGGCAAATTAATGAGATTAATACAATTATGTGGCTGCAATGCCCAAGCAGACATTAACTGCTTAAGAGGTCTCAGAACATTATTTGCTCAATTTAGGTGTCTAGGTGTCAGCCTCTCGTGCATTTTAGGTGCCTTGCAGAATCTGAGACTTCATCATGAAGTGGCATCTATGACACAGGACCTTTAGAAATCTGTCCTTTTCTGGAGAGGCAGTTGTAGGCTTTAGATACTCTGGGACTTCTAAAATGTTACTAGTCTCATATACCTAACCAGCTGAATCCTACCCCAGTGTTTTCATTTCATGTTCTTAACATGAAGTAAACATAAACGTGAGCACTGTGAAGGACAATCTTTCTTACCTGCAGTGTTTGCCTGCTGGCACGTACCTCATCTTCTTATTCTTTTTTTCTTATGTTAGCTGGAGAAGAACTGTTCACGAGGGCATGTAGCAGGAGGACAAGTGGTAATGGTTTTAAACTCAAAAAGGGGAGATTTACATTGGATATTAGGAAAAAAAATCTTCATTATGAGGGTGGTAGATCACTGGCACATGTTGCCCAGAGACATAGTGGAGGCCCCATCTCTGGAGATATCCAAGGTCAGGCTTGATGTGGCTCTGAGCAACCTGATCTAGTGAAGATGTGCCTGCTCACTGCAGGGGGTTGGACTAGATGACCTCTAAAGGTCCCTTCTAAGCTTACACATTCTATGATTCTATGATTTTATATTTTTCCCAACCACTGACCCTACAAAATATCACATTATGTGTTGTGTAAGTGCCCGGAGAAAGTTTGTTAAGATGACATTTTTTTCATTGGACTTTCTGATATTGTTGTGAAAGGAAAAAAGAAAAGAGAGGCAGCTCCTTTGAGTCTTACTCTGACTGAAATGATCCTCTGATAATGTCATCCATCACCTTCTTTTGTGCTTTAAAGTGAAAATATGATTCCTTATGCTCAAGTTGTAGAAATCACAGAATTTTCTCAGCTCTCTTAGGTGAGCAAAAAAAAAAATTAATTTTCCCTTGCACTCTTTTACTTCTGATAATGATGAAGTCAGTTTATGCTACTTGACAGTCATGATTTCTTTTGATTTCTCTAGATGCAACAGAGGGCTTCCAGATGAAAATGATGCTTTGCTTTGTGGGATAAGTAGAATCTTTCTAGCTTGTTTGCAGGTTTTTTCTAATACTTTACTGGGAGGATATTACTGATGTTGCTCTAGAGGAAATGGTTTTTAGACCTGACAGTCCCATATGTGGTGTGTATCCACCCCTACCCAAAATAAGAAAAAAAAAACCCAACAATAAACCCACCAAAAAACAAAACATCAAACAGCCAGATTAATTTCTGTCAGGGCTTTAGCTTTCTTAACCTGATCCCTAGCTGCTTGGACCATAAGCTCTTGGTGGCCTCCTTATCCATTCTCAAATGGAGCTCCATGCACTCCAGCTGGTCATTGACATTGAGGGCAACAACCCCTCCTTGTCTCCCCTGCCCATCCTTCCTAAAGAGCCTGTACTTTTTCATTCCAACAGTCTGGTCATTGGAGCCATCCAATGACTTCTATCTCCTCATTTAATTCTTAAATACATTAATCATAGAATCGTAGGGGTTGGAAGGGACCTCAAGAGATCATCGGGTCCAAACATTGTCTGTGCTGTCTCTGTAGTTTTACCCTCACTTTTTTTATTTCCGAGTTGATTATCTGGTGTTTATAAATACAACAATGCTGCAGCCTTTCCTTCGCTGGAAGTAATAACATGTTCTCTTTCTTTCAAGTTTCCTACTGTTCCCATGAAAATTGCCAAGAACTTTGAGAGTTGTCCAGATTTGCTCAGAAATGTCCCCGTAATTACTGAATTCATTGCTCAGTAATACCAGCAGTTAGATGTTTGGACACTGAGTCTTTTAAGTCATGCCTCTAAAAAAAGAAAGCTGGGGGCAGAAAAAGAAATCTCTGTACCATGATTTTCTATTTAGTGTTAATACTTAATAATAGAAAACTTGTTTTTCAAACGTTACCTGAAATAAAGACAGTTGTGTGATAGTAGTGAGAACATCTGATGGATGACAAATATTTCAGCGTGGCTTCAAGAAAAATCATGTCAGAGGCTGCAAAATCTGCAGATCATTCTTTTTGTTTCCAGTGTGCTTGGGGAGGAAGGAAAGGTCAGGCAGCTTTCTCACAATGGCAACTTTGCTAGATACAGCTTCTGCTTTAGGCATTATTTCCCTGTTACTGTTTTGGTGTGGAGAGATACATGTGTCCTTCCATGGGCTCCAGCTTGCACGATTGATTTAAAAATAAATAAATAAATAAAAATTTTAAGGAAAACAAAACAGTTCAGCTCATTCAGCAGAATTCATAGCCCTCTGGCATTTAATTATGTGGCTCTGCAAGCTATATTCAGGAACCTTTTTATTTTTTCTGGTGTTTTTTTCATGGGCTTTTCATAAGGCTACTACATCTTTATTGGCTACATTGAATATGTGTCAATGGAGTTGTTTTTCATGCTGCATGAGTGCACTGATGCTGTGATCTGCTTTTGGCAACTATAAAATAGAAAGCGGTAACATTAGTACAATAGAAGAGGAACAGCGCAGGACACAAGTGAGAGAGAACAGCTCCCACATAGCCTGCCTTGTATGAGAGTTATTACTAATGGATTAGGATCCTCTCTGAGATAGGTCAGATAAAAATGATAACCAATTTTGTGGCAAGTGCCTGACATAAACTCAGTTTGGGATTGTGCAAAAAAGAATAGCGTCAGATACCATAAGTTACAGCAAAATTTATGAGTTTATAATTTGGAGTACAGAACACTATTGCATGCAGAAAACAGAAGGGAAGGAGGACTTTTCTTTTTCTTAAATTATAGGGACTTTTTAAAGTGAGAAGGCAGCTATCAGAAGACCAGGGCTAAAAATGAACTATCTAGTGGTAAATAACTCAACCTTGATAAATCACAGAGGAAGCGTACCTAGTGTAAAAGCAGCACCCCATGAGGTTTTGCGCCCACATTACCAGAAGAGGTGTTCTTTGGATGGGCAGAAAGGAAAAACCCAAGAGTCAAGCCAGCTGAAGTGGCCATCTCTTCTTACTATTTTTAAATGGAGACAAACTTTGGAAGAGCGCCTACTAAAGAAGCACAAAACTAAACTGAATTGTTTTCAGGTAAAGAACCAGTCCCAGAGTATCTTGGCTGTTGTAAGTAATATGATTGAACATAATCGGCAAATGCATGTGGTTGCGTCTAAGAGATTAATGTTAGATATATATGTCATGTATCACTCCTAATTTGCACTAATGGTTTGGAAACTTGTTAAGAATATGTCTTCAGAATTTTTATTCGTGCACAGCTGATTATATGAGGCTTTAAAAGGCTAAGTCAGTTTGTACTGATGCTTTCTGAAGTGTCAGCGAATATAATTTAGTAGGATTACCTGAAAATCATGGCGCCTTCTTTACAACATCTCAGATGAGAGCTCTGAAGTAAGGGATGATTCATTTGGAATACAAATATGGCTATATTAATTTTGTGGTGCATATAATGAGTGTTAAGGAGTATTATATTTCAGACATGACAAATGAAGTCTTATTTGATGTGCATTATAGTTTTTCTTTCCCATATTCTATTAAAAGAACATTGAAACCAACATATTTTGTGGTAAACATGGAAATTCTGAATGAACATTGACAGTCACAGTAATGTTTCAACAATGCACAAGTTCTCACCACATGTCATCTTTGCAGTTTGCACGTTAAGCTGCGTGAGATAAATATATATTCAGAAAAGGTAAAACTACAATAAAATGGTATCTCAATATGACTTGGTAAAAGCTTGCTTAAGTTCAAAGTCTTCTTCTGATTTCAGTGCAACCAGAATTTCAGTAATAACCTCCAAATACAGCCTTGGAATGTTTATTACCGACAGTATTAAGGATGGATATAATAGACTGTATATAATGCCATGTATGTCTGTTTTAAGGATATTTGTGTAGCGAAGTTGGTTTCTCCTATTATGTTACTACTCTCATTTAACACATTTATTCTCATCAGTGCTGTTACTTGTAGATGGACAGTTATAATTCACGAATATAATGATATCTTGTTCTAAGTTAACCTTCAAGCAGAAATCCTTTTCAACTTGAGAAGACAAAACTTAACTGCGCAAAAGAGTATAAAGCATTTTTTAATGAGGAACGGATTATATTATAGTTCTGGTAACAGCGCTTGAGTGATAATAGTGAGTGGGTCATAACAATCATTCACAATTCCATTCATTTCAGAAGCTTCCCTTTTTAAAATGAAATGCAGTGCGGGCTCTAAGAGAGGATTATTTTAAAGAATTCTTATACTGTTCATATTCAGAATAATAATTTGCAGAATGATATGCTTTGTGTTCCTTTGACAGTGTTAAGCAGCAAAATCAAAAACCCCTCTGGAAAATGCTTTTTTCCCCCACCTTTTCTTGCACCTCCTTTCTATATCAACACACCCCCTCCCCCCAAAATCAACAAATTATAGCCGTTAGGTATTTTTAAATTTTCTTTGTCACCTTCTCATGAAATAAAGTAGAATTTGGTTTAAATGTTCCACAACACATTCGATTCAAAATTTTTTTATCTTTCTATCATGAACATGTGCTAGCAGAGGCAAAAAATTTTGAAGGAGGCAAATTCGTGTAAATTGAAAATGGGGAGATCTAAAATATCATCATAATTATAATTCATAAAACTATATATACTGTAGTACAGGTAGATTTGTCATTCAGTATAAACAACAAAAAAACTTTATGATGCTCTATGAATTTTCATATTATCATATATATGAAATCGGAGAATCAGAGAATAGAATGCGTTAGGTTGGAAGGGACCTTAAAGGTCATCTAGTCCAACCCCCCTGCAGTAAGCAGGGACACCTTTAACTAGATCAAGTGCCTCAGAGCCCCATCAAGCCTGACCTTGAATGTCTTCAGGGATGGGGCCTCCACCACTTCTCTGGGCAACCTGTTCCATTGTCTCAGCAATGCAAAAATTACATAAATTTGCACAATCTCTGTAGCAGCTTGGTACTGACTTTTAGTGTAGGTGATTGAGTCTGAGGAGAAGGGAAAAAGCAAAATAGGTTGTGTTCATATATTGTCTAATTTGAGTCTGGGATGAATAGTCAAGAATATTTACTAGGTGATGACAAATTGCAAATTTATGTGGCAAAGGCAGTCTAGATGATGAATTGCAAAAGGATCTTAAAAGACTGTGAGAAAAAAAATGGCTGATGAAGTTTAGTATGCATGATTGTTAAAGCAGTGCACATGGCAATGAAGACTGGGTGAACACTTTTAATAAGTTGGACTCTGGGTACCTAGGACAGCGGTCTTAGTCATGATAGTGCCCAGATAAGATCACTTCACTAAAGCTAAAGATAAATAATTAAAAAACCCCAACCCAACAACCCAAAACACTCAAACCCTTCTTTTAAAATAGAAAGTATTAGGAAAAGAATAGAGCACAAAAAATGCCAACATGACCAGACATGGAGAAATAGGAAAGGAGTTGCCTTTCAATGAGATAACCTTGAGGCAAGAGAAAATAGGATTGGGGGGTGGTTCACCTCTTGCAGCAAAAGATGGGAAGATGCAGTATACAGGACATCCTGATGATAGTGCACACAGCATGGAGGCCGTGTATTCACAGAATCACTAGACTGGAAAAGGCCTTTAAGATCATTGAGTCCAACAGACCATACTCAAGTTGATTTGATTCAAATCCATCTGATTTCGTCCTATCCTATCCTATCCTAGGTATGCCCATGTTATCTGGGGTGGAGGAAGGCCCCATTACAATGGTTTGGTGCCTTAAATGGTATAGATTTTCATTAAAGGATTTCAGTAGTCACCTTCCTCCATTCTCTTTTCTGCTCAGACAGGAGAGTGGGAGATGAGCTCCTACAGCACAAGACAGCACACCCAGCTATAGAAACTGGATGGGAATTGTCCTTTTTTCCTCTTTTGGCTTCTGCTGGGGACAGGATACTGGGGAGATGGCCTCATGGTCCAAACATCACTGCTGTTCTTTTGTTCTTACATTTTATCTGAAGGATAATTTGACAGGTTTTTGGGGGTGTATTCTTTTGTTTGTTTTGTACTGGTTTTAGCTGGGATGGAGTTAATTTCTTCATGGTAGCTTATATTGGGCTGTGCTTTGGATTTGTGCTGAAAACAGTGTTGATAATATAGAGATATTTTCATTCCTGCTGAGCAGGAATACATACAGATCCAAGGCCTTTGCTGCTCCTCACCGCACCAGGAGTTGGGAGGGGACACAGCTGGGCCAGCTGACCGCAACTGACCAAAGGGATATTCCATACTGTGTGATGCTATTCCTAGCATACAAAGCTGAGGAAAGAAGGAGAAAGAGTTTGGAGTTGCAGCTTTTGTCTTCCCAAGTCACTGTTAGGCATGGTGGAGCCCTGCTTTTCTGGAGATGGCTGAACACCTGCCTGCCCATGCGAAGTGGAGGATGAATTCCTCATCTTGCTTCACTCGCGTGTGTGGCTTTTGCTTTCTCAACCCACGAGTTTTTTCACTATTACTCTTCTGAATCTCTTCCAAGTCCCACCAGGAGGAGTGAACAAGAGGCTCTGTGGTGCTTGGCTGCTGGATGGGGTTAAACCACAAGAGTATTTAGCAGACCTTGGGTTTTATTATGACTTATAGTACCTTCGAATGGAAAATTAAGATTTTTTCCAGTTTAAGTAACTTTTTAAATTAAAATTCATAATATTATTTAGTTTGTAGTATGCTCTGTAGAGCCTGAGAGGAAAAAAAAGAAGATAAAAAGATTGTGAAAATGTCAGGCAAAAAAAGAAACTGTTAGACATAAGCAGGCTCATCATGTCTATGAGGAGGTATGCGTACAGTCTGAACAGCTGTTTTCAAAGATTTCTACTTAAGATTTGTTTGAGGATGAACATACAGTGTGTGGCAGGAGATTGGATTTATTGCCTTGGGAACCTCGGTTAGAGCGCTGAATCAAATTGTCTTCTCACATTGAAGTTCAGTCTGCTTTATCAAAGCTGGTGCAGCTCCTTTCTGCTGATTGTCATGCTGTACAGACCTGGTTTGTTAACACTAGGGACTCACGAAACAGCTTAAGTGGTTTCTGTAATCTCACTAGCCTCAGCGAGTTCATGTTTCCCCTGCAATGCCATGGGTTTTAATGGACAGAAGTTCAACCCAGACATAGCCTTTTAGGTGCCCTCTTCTTATGATTTTTATTTTCCTCTGATTAAAAAATAAAATACTCTTATTGACAGATGAGCAGTCAAATGAGACTGATTTTAATTGTGCTCCCCTATGAGTTTGAGACCCTTCTCACCTTTATCTCCATAGGACTTTCTCATTGGTGCATGTTTGAAATCTGATGTACCTTGAAGTCAGAGAACTCAGTCCATTGACTAAATGAGGCGTTTCCTTCCTTACAACCCGTTTACTGGTGGACCTAAGGTTTTCTTTCACAGATGCTAACGTAGTAGAAGCAATTGTGACTTAAAGATCACATGTGCTGCATACAAGTCACCTTTTATGTTCACTGTTCCTGTCTTTAACTCCCCTGAGGGAGCGTGCCATGTATTTAGCCTCAACTTAAGCTGAATGCCTGTCATTAAAATGTCTAATTTTTAACAGGGGGAAAGAATTTAAGCATTTTCCTTTTGATGTAACTTGCAATCGGTTGCACACAGCATTCTGCACCACCAATTGCCTGCAAAATATCAGCGGTGTTTTGAGGCTACTCCATATGAGTTTGAAATCAACCTGATACACTAGGTCTTTCCTTCTAGCTACTGCAGTTGGTTGACACAAATTTGTGTCCCTTATTACAGAATTGAATGGAATAAAAAATGTATTCAATTTCTTAATGTAATTTTACTCTAATTAGATATGGAAAGGGAACTATTCTTAATAATTGCCTTACTGCATAAATGTTTCATGGCCACAATAAACCCTTGTGGGAAGAAATACAGTCTTCCTTCCCATTCTCCCTGAGTCTTCCCCTGCTGTCATCTTCTTCATCTTGCCTGCTGGTTTTCCTTTTTGAAGTGCCAAACTAGGGAGTTTCAAAAGCAAAGAACCAGAGACAATAAAAGCATGTTTCTTTTGTTTCATACATACAAAGCAGTTGTCTTCTGGAGGCAGAAACTAGCAACTTCCTTAATAACTGGTCTTAATCTACTATATCGAGGTGATTAGTCATATAGATATTTTTGGACTGCTTCTACGCATAGGTCAATATTACAAAAGACCTGAGTGAGTATCATTACAGAATCACAGAATGATTAGGTTGGAAAAGACCTTTAAGATCATTGAGTCCAACTGTTCCTGTCCTCTACTAAACCATACCCCTAAGTACCTCATCAACCTGTCTTTTATACACATCCAGGGATGGTGACTCAACCACCTCCCTGGGCAGCCTGTTTCAGTGAAGAATTTTTTCCTAACATCTAATCTGAACCTTGAAATTAAGAGTGACACAAAACATTTTATAGTAATAAATAGTCTACACCAAATCACAGAATTGTAGGGGTTGGAAGGGACCTCAAGAGGTCATCAAGTCCAACCCCTGATTTTCTGAATACTTACATTCCCATACTACTTCATCACATACAAGCTGCTGGTGAGCTTTAAGAACTGATTGTAGAAAACAATGTAGTAAAGGAAAAAACTTGTAGCTGTGTCCTATCCTTTTATGGTGCAAGAGTTCCTCTGAAAAGATGAGAAGGGGTATGGCTGGAGAACAGCATTTCATCTCATTAAGCTCTTTTCTGGTATTGGACCGCAGGCTGGCTTGTATAAGACAAATTTAGTTTTTTAGATTACCAGGTTTAATAAAATCCAAACTAGAAAAATATTCCCAGATTGGAAAGGAAACACGATATAATTTTACCCAAGCTTAAGAACATCAATAAGCAGTAGATGGGACTGCTGTGGATTGAATTGGAAACTGTCTTAGAATCCTGTCACTGTGGTAGATAAGCACCACATAAAATGCATCTTTAATATTTGAAACCTAGAAATATTACAGCTCAAAGACGTTTTTATTAAGGGAGCTGGAGTATTGCTTTGCTAGCTCACTTGAAAAGGGTTTATAGATACATTTCATAATTATATTCTTTGCATTATAAGTAAAATTAGCCTGCAAAACACTCAGAAGAGACATTTGGAGGTTTATAGTCAATTTTTATTAGTCTAAAAATGTGTCTTTCCAGTCATCCCAGTCTAGTGTGAACTATGGCACAAGTTTCTGGTACCTGTCTTCTTCAGGACACAGTTTTCAGTGTGTGAAACCAGGACAAGTATGACAGCAGACCACTTTATGATGCCAGAAAACATGTATAGAAAAGCTGAAGGAGGAGTTTATGCCAAGGAGGGCAAAAAGGATCACAGATATGTATGTACTAAAGTAAAAAGTGATCACTGTCTTGTTCGTCACTCTCCACCTTTGCCCTTCTTCCCCAGGCTCAGAGGTGTCCATCTCATTCCAGTACATAATAAAATTCTAGATCAACCCCTAAAAACCTTCATGAAATAGAATTATTTGCCGTCATCTCAAATTCTGAGTAGGATTTGGGAATGAGGTCATGGGAATGAACAGTCTTTCCTCGCACAGGATTTCCATGAGTTGTTTGCATCACTTGTCAGATTTTGAGGAGTTTCTGCAGAATCATAGAATCAT
>VZTU01030399.1:33159-53502 GCA_013400835.1 Zapornia atra
CCTCCGCCCCCTCACGCTGACGCCGTGCAGCCCGAGCCCCAGTTCAGGGAAACACGGTAGAACTGGGGGGCTCGGGCCTTTTTCATTAAAGTCTTGAGCTGCAGGTTTAGGATGTGCCACGGCTGGAGCAAGAGGTGACAACTGTGTCCATGTGTATGTACACGGGGAGCGCAGTGGCCGGGGCAGGACTCTGATGTCGAAACCTATGTGGCAGGGAGCACCAGTACTGTTGGCCTGTTACTGCTGGGTCCGTGGGTTGCCTCCCCCCCATTCTGACAAAATTCTTAAATCCTAATTAAAAAAAAAGAAAAAAGAAAAAAGAGTGAAAGATGTAGGTTTCTCATAAGTTTCCATTTGCAAAGTAAATGTCGTTGGTAATTAATGATGGTTTCCCTAGTTCAGTGAACTGCTACCACTGACTAGGAAGAAATTACTCCACTGCACTTTTAAAATTGGTACTTTTGGCACTATTCCCTAGAGAAAAAAAAAATGCCTTTACATCATCTGTGTATTTTTTGTTAAAGTTGTACAGTGAAGTCAGGCAGCGCTTCACGTGCAGGGTGTTGTGCTTCACGTGCAACTAATTATCAAGAAACTGCACTGGGAAAGAGCTAAAGAAAGGAGCCGTTTAGCAAACATGCTTTCATGACCTGTGCTATTTACAAACTCCTAGTGCTGCTTCCATGTTGACACCCATGCAGCTCTCCCTTTTACCTCTCCAAATACGTGCGTCACAAAGCCAGCTGAACGCTCCTTTAGGTTTTCCAGCCACCGTGCCCAGAAACAGCAAGAAGGACCGAGCTTTTGCTTGGGTAAGTAGCTACCACTGGAGATTTAAAACCTTCCTTTACACTGGCAGCTCTCCTCTTCTGCCAGTAATGTTTGAAGAGCAGTTACAGTGCAAATTTTGCTAACAAATGTTGGTAATTCACGATGGAGAAAAAAATATTTTCATGTTTAAGAATTTAAAAACCCCAACCAAACAGGTAAATCAGGGTGCTAAAGGTCTACGGTTTACAAACATCCATATTACACAGAAAATACGGTGACTTAATTTCAGCTCTTAATTGGCAGTGGGTATGGGGTTGTTTTTATAGCATTAGTGCGTTATATGAACCCACACAAACTGAATGATGTACTGTATCATAACAGTCTTTCAAATTTAAAAGTATGTCCAATATGCAATTAAATAACAAAGCTGCTTTTGAATTGCTCAGCAGTGATCTGCTCCACACAACTTGTATCACTAATAAGTACATAGTTTTTCAAACAAGTTCCCACTTGTGTGTTGGATGGCAAGACAGAAATAACAAAGTCCCTTCTCTGCACCATGGCCCACACTTAATCCCAACCCTCTGTTGCACGGCAGACATTACTGACCTAAAAGTTCCGGTAAAACATAAATAAATCTGGCTTTGGCAAGCAAGAAGCTGTTGCAATTTACCGCATTGATCTATAAATCCTCATTAACTACTACAGTGCACTGCTTAATTAGAAAACTCTACTTAATCAAGATGCTTCCCAAGGAATCAATTTACACCTAATGATACTTGTGGCAAGGACAGCTGCTTAATTGCTATGGTAATTTCCTTTAATTGGGACACCTTCAGGTGACTTGGGTGACAACCTGCACGTTACTGTTCAGTGCATGCTTATCACACCTTGCTGTTACCCCAGTTTCCCCTCACAGTGAGCTACTGAGAATCACCCAACACCACTTCCCGGTGAACAGGCAGCCACCTTCCTGTCAGTCTGAAAGACTTCCAGTGTGCCAGAGCTACAGAGGTGCTCCATACAGTACTACTGCAGGGAAAGGTACCTGGCTACTTCATCAGCCCAATTTTAATGAAAATATTCAGCCCTAAATGGCTGAGATTTTTCCATTTTAAGAGGGCTTAAGAAAGGATTAATTATCAATTCAGAAAAGTTAATGTCCTGTCTTTGAAGTCTTAAAATGCGTGGTTCCATGTTTTTCATTATAAGCATACTCTTAACCGGGACAACTGCTGAAGCTCAATGCAACACATGCACTCCAAATGCACTAGTTGAGAGTGAATAACCAGTATTCAACACTTCATACATAAACAACAGTATGAGCAAACAGAACCTGCTAGGGCAAAGGATGGTCTGCTGGCTTATTAAAATTAGAGCTGTGATTACAGAAAACTTGTCTTTCTTTCCTGTTGCAGCCCGAAGTATGTGGTTTTCTTAAGATAAGGCATTAATATGAGATAAAGGACATTAGGGGCCTTCAAGCAGGTTCAGATTTTCTGCCATTGTACCTGTATGACATTGATGCATGCAGCTTGAGGCACTGAAGTTTGCTTGTTTGTCAATGCAGTTACCCAGGAATCACAGAATAGCCTGGATTGGAAGAGACCTTGAGTCAGTCCACAAGGTCTCCCGAAACCCCATCCAACCTGGCCTTGAACACTGCCAGGGAGGGGGCAGCCACAACTTCTCTGGGCAGCCTGTGCCAGGGACTTACCGCCCTCATAGTAAAGTATTTCTTCCTAATATCTAAGCTAAGTCTACCACCTTCTAGTTTAAAACCATTCCCCCTTGTCCTGCCCCTACTTACCTTGCTAAAAAGTCTTTCTTAGAAGCCCCCTTTAAGTACTGAAAGGCTGCAATAAGGTTTTCCCAGAGCCTTCTCTTCTCCAGGCTGAACAAGCCCAATTATCCCAACCTTTCTTCACAGAAGAGCTGCTCTGATCATTCACACACCCTTCCACTGGACCTGTCTGAACAGGTTCATGTCTTTTTTTCCTTTGGGTGGAGACCCCAGAGCTGGGGGCAGTACTCCTCATGAGAGGAGAGGGGGGAGAATCGCCACCTGCTGGCCACACTTCTCTGTACGCAGCCCAGCCTACTGCAGAGACCAACTCTGTAGAGCCCAGCATACTGGAGAGACCAACCTCTGAATTCCAGAGAGCAGAGATCGTGGCTAATGTTGAAATAATCTTAGGCTGTAGTTGGCTACTCCCCACTCAACAATTTTTTTAACTGGAGGTAAGGTTCAACCAAAGGAAAGCAGTAAGGAGGCAGTTACATATTACCTTAACATTGACCTAATACCCTGGAAGCAGGGAACACCCAAAATCAGATGGACATGTGAACTATCCAAATGCAGAAGAATGCACTCTGACCATTCACTTTTGCGGAAAGCCTGTGATCTTCCAGAACTGACACCAGGCACGTTACCTTTGATAGTGCCACCACGGCTCTCTTAATTGCTCTCACGAAAAGCTTCCTTTAAACTTGCGAACTGTCGTCTTTGGAGAAAGCTTTACCAGAGCTGTCCCAACTACCCTCTTTTCCCCTTTCAGGGGATCAAGACCACAGCTAAAAATAATGTTGCCTGGCTTTCAAAAGCAAGGCAGAAACAGGCCATTTTAACGTTAGGAGAACAAAAATTATCAGGAAAGGTTCTTACTCGGTGTGTACACTAAATACGTACCACATGACACTGAGCCTATACTCCAGTAAAGCTATCCTGGAGATTTTGAGAAAAAAATTGAGGAAAAAACCCCAACCTCTCAAGGATCTTAAGTTTTTGTTCCAGAAAAAGGACATTCATAAAATCTTGCTGGGGAAAGAAATCTTACCTTCTGCTCCACTATCATTAATTGCCCTTATTCCTTCAAAAAACACGTTGCAAAACCTGCCACCACAAGCAACCTAAAGCCTATTTTTCAAGATCAACATTAGCAATAGCCTGTTACAACACCTGCAATGGCAATAATGAAAGCTGTTTCATAAAAACCTGCGGCAATTACAAGTGTGTACACTCTGCTCATAATGCAGGTTTTAAAAGGAGATAAATCATTTTCTGGTCCTCAAACTAGAGTGATGAATCATGATGACATCATGCAATGATTCACACTTCAGGTGACTCATACAGCCAGGATAATTATCTAACAGGTCTTCTGCAAGGCTCCCGGTCAATGAATAAGCACATTGCAGGACTGAGGACTCCTGCTGTATGAATGAAAGAGTGAAGGGAGGGAGTGAAACAAGAAAAGCATCACTACAAATCAGGTAGTATTAGATGCCTATCTTGTCTAATTTGCATATTTAATTTGAGACACAGGTTTCCTCTTAGCTGTTACCATATTTTATTAAAGTAAATACCCTGCAGTTTTATTATACAGGTAAAGTTCCTCTTTAAATGTTTAAGCTTGACTTAGTACATGTGTGTAAATTAGTCTTTAAAAAAAAAAAAACAAACCCCTGTGACATAGCAAAATACTTATCCAGCTCCCATACAAAATAGCACTTTTTCTCTGCTGGTAGAAGACATTAAAATTTTTACTGTATTAAGTGCTCTGTGTAACTTTTACAAAAGTTGTATACAAAGAACTTAAAAGTATGCAAAGATTCCAAATTACACTCCGACAGCTAATGCTCTGCGAATACTTTATTACACAAATTACATTCAGCTTCTGAAAATAGTGTTCTAACAGTGATACCATCTAAAAATAAGACATCCCAGAAACACATCAAGTTAGGAAGAAGAAAAAAATTAAATAGAGACTTTTTTCTTTCCTTCAATGCAATATAATGTTAGTGATTTTAAAAAAATAGAAGAAGATTTAGCAGCTTCATTTTCTTGTGGCACTGTATTTTCTCTGTACTGCAACAGGTTAAGGACATCGAAGAGGAAAGGCACAAAACAGAAACTGGCAACTGAATAGTTACAAGAAAAATATTTTGATGAAGCAGATAGTAAGACTTATTTACAAGATCCCCAAATTGACATGAGAAAATACTACTGCTTTAAATCAGTGCTGCAAGTAGAAGACTGTTTGCTTTATTAAGATGTTCACATAAAAAACCAACGGCACTGATATGGAACTTCCATACACTCCTCCACTTAAAAAACAGAACTAAAACCAAACAAAAATTAAAGGAACCAGTGTACAGCCCCACACAGACTAGTACAGTTCACAATTAAATACACAAAATCTTAAACGTGCTTAAGGGAAAAGGAATCTGACATTCTGGGTTGAATTGTTATAATGGAGAACTCAAAGGCTGGTTTCAGGATGAAGAAGGTGCTGGTGGGGGTGGAGGTGCTGAACACTCTTCCTCTGAATCTGTGCCATCATCTTCATCTTTTTCTTGGTCGCTTCCTTCTGTGCTCAGTCGGTCAAACCCCTTTCGGCTGTAGCCTTTGTGACTTGCAAAGAAGTTCCCAAGGTTAAGGCCACCACCACCCTTCCCTGTGGGAAGGAAAGGAAAGGCTTGCTGTAAGGTTTGCTTTACGCTGGAACAAAAATCTATCTACACACTCAGCAGTACCGTGGAGAATATTTTGACTGTCCTTCCAGAAACTGATTTTAAAGATCAGCACGTGAGCCACACAAGCTAAGCACAGAGACTGGGAAAGAGGAAGGAAATTCATCGTTGTACTAGAAATCTCTATCTCCCATAGTTTCATGAAGTCTTTACACAGGCTATTTGTGCTCCCACCAGTTTGTCCCTTAGTGTAGAAGTTCTTGTCATTCACTGGGTCCACAGGTAACTCATAACAGCCACTGCCCCCCCACTGGTAGTGACACATTCTCTTCAGAAGGCAGTAAAGGTGCTGTAAGACACTTCAACAGAACACCTGAGGTTTGCCCCCAATTCTTCCCCTGAGAAAGTTCCGTCAGATCTGTTATTCAACTGTAAATGAATAAAAACTCTCCAGTTATGACATTCATACAGGATCCGCAATGACTCAGACTTACCTCTAAGTCTGCCTAAAATTCTGCCTGAACTTGAATCAAGTTTGTGTTCTCCATCAGCTGAAAAGTAAGGTAGATTTCAAAAATAAGCTTAAAAACCGTCACATTGCGTAATTAAATAATGATCTGTATTTTCTGATACAAAGCACTGACATTTAACAAATTGATCAGTGGTTCTAATAAGCAAAATCGGTACTTTTCAGCTTTGTGATTAAGGTGAAATGAGAATTTCTAACAAAATTATCACACCACCCGTTTTCAGTTTATGTCCGTTCAGCCATTAAGAAGATTTGCATGTGCATTATTTCTGAAAATTTCATTCCTTCAGCTGTTCACCTATGCTACTATGAAGAGTTTAAAGGAAGGACATGAACCTTGTCATTTATAACGTGCACGACTACACTCCAGCACACTGCAAAACACAGCTTGAGATGTGCAAGTTTCCCTTCAGAGAAGACTGGCTTTATGGAAGATCTGTGAATTTCTTCAGGTATTTTGGAGGCACTTTGTCTTCCACCGCAGAAACTATATACTACTCCCTGGTTGACTCTTTCCATCCTCATCCCAAGAAAAATTAAATGCAATGACCAAACTGTCTCTGAATATATACTACCGAGTCTCCAAGAAATATACTTTTACCAATGTGAATGTATCATGCTCTTTGACATGGTAAATTCAAGCACCACTTGAATCCAAGTAGAATGCAAAGATGCTATTGTAGATCATATCTGTTAAATGCAGTACTGCAGTTGGCTAGAATGTTACCACATTTGATGTGCTGAACGTGTTGAACACAGAGTCAGGAAGCTGCACACTGAAATCTTAGAATAAAATACATCCAATTCAGTTGCACAGCAATACTGGATCACAGAATTACCTATGCTTTCAGCCAGTGGCAGGGCTGTCTTGTCTATTCCATGGATACTTTCTTCTCTCAGTGAGAACATTTTGATTAAACTGTTTATGCCACAGAAAATTACAAGTGTGATGGTCAAACTCCTACTGCAGTCTGCCAGCTTCTCAAAACCAATGTTGTTGTATAATACGAAGTAAGAGCAAATTTACATAGCATTGCAAGGCCCCATTAAAGCTCTAACAGCAGTGAATGGAGGTGCATTATGGAAACACATCTGACTCACAAAATGCAGTAAGAAAACAGGTAAAATCTCTTGTAAGTGCTGTCTGTTGGCATTTTGCTTACACCTTTGTAATACCCACCCTGTCCCCTGTTCTCAACCATTTAAGGATCGCAAAGAGCAAAATTAAACTCTGCTCAGAGTATTAAAACCTGTTGCTTTCCAGGCGGTGACATGAATACATGCTAGCCATTTCTGAGGTAGCAATTCTCGGCTTGACACCAGTTAGATTTTAGAAACACGTTCTGAGAAGCTGGTGGCTTGAGATGTCGCCTTAGAGGCACCGGGGGATGCGGCTGCCGTGAGCATTCTGGTCCTAAGTTTGCATGCAGCGCCACAGTGATGGCTCGGAGGGGCGAGGGGACACTAAGCCGCTCCCATCATACCCTCCTCCCTCAGTGTTCAGCCAGGTTTTGAACCGCAATAACAAAAGGCTGTTCTCTAGAGTTACTCATGGTTACCTCCATAGGCAGTTGTCTTCCTCCACCGAATAAACACCAAAATTGCAAGCAGGACAACAACAGGGATAATTAGAAGAGTTGTAATAAGAACAAAGGAAACTCCAGTGCTGGCCTGTCCAACCAAATGCTGTTTTTCCTGCTTCTTTACAGGGTCTGTTGATTCTGGGTTGTTTTTCAATCTGGCTTCTACAATTGTTTCCGATTCTTTAAAAAAAAAGACAATTTCAGTATGTGATCCATATGCATCAAGCAACACAGAACAAGACATTAAAACAACAAGCTAGAATACCTGAAGCGTTGACCCACAAGGAAACAAAAGAGAAACACTTACGGAAAAAGTTTTAGCTCTTGCTGATGCAATCCAAAACTTAAGGTGGAGGGAGGCTAAATGATACCACTTACTAACAAAGATGCCCTCCCCTCTTCTCGAATGGGGAAAGGAGAGGTGTTGGGGAGAGTTTTGATTTGAAAAGCATCTACCATTTAAAATACAGGAAAATACCCAAAAGTGTTATTATTGCAAATAGGCGTGCGACGTACTATCAATTAAATAATCTCCTTCTGACAGTAATACTTCCACAAGAAATACAAAAATCCAGTATATGCTGTATTATCACAAACAAGAAGGAAAGCCTTTAAAGTTCTCCTTAATAAACTTTGCTAAAAGGTTAAATTTTCAGGACTGCTACATCCCATGAAAGACATTTCACTCTGTCAGTCTGGGGACCTTTTGAAAACTGTGTCTGATCACTGCTGACTAATCTGTCAATTCTCCCCCTACAAGGAGAAAAACAGTTTCAGTAAAACCCTCCATGCTGTTTGGAGTGTGTGCAAAAGATGGTGTGCTTTGTGCTAGCTCCTAATGAGCGGACCAGTCCAGCTTTGCGTTTTAAAGCCTGACAACTGCATGTCTTAAGAAGCAGCTGCATTAGGACACTCTGAACCAACTATTTTGATTCTCTATCAAACTTAAAACGATGTTCCATTCTGAAAGAACAGTGAACACTTCAGCATACGCCAAACACTAACGCAATGATGACAGTATCTTTGTTATCACTAATACAAAGATAACGATACCATAACATGCTGTCTGTTCAAGTAGTAGTTACAGCCAAGAGCAACTTTCCTCCTCCACCACTGTGACTGCCTTGAATGCATGGAGTTCCCCGTGCATTCTTCCCCACTTGACAGCAGTGCAAGCAACAGTCTGTCATCAGGAGGCTGTGAAAGTTGCAGGCCACTCCTGTCCATTTATTAAGCAGAGGACAACCATTATTTGATCATTTGTTGTGAAGTCCACTGTTTTCTTCAACTGGAGTTGCAATTTCAAAAAGTTTAAAATTTCAAAAAGTGGAAAATTCACATTTCCATGTGAATATAAGGAGAAACTTTTTCACCATGAGAGTGACAGAGCACTGGAACCGAACCAGAGAGGCTGTGGAGCCTCTTTCTCTGGAGACGGTCAAAACCTGCCTGGGTGTGTTCCTGTGCGATCTACTCTAGGTGATCCTGCTCTGACAGGGGAGTTGGACTAGATGATCTTTTGAGGTCCTTTTCAACTCCTAATGTTCTGTGATTCTGTGTAAGATCTTCATTTCAGTCAATGTACCCTAAGGAGTTTCATAAATTCTTTCTTACTCTGGTTAATACTATTCCCTTTTCCTCTGTAACATTGCCAAGTGTCAGCTAGCATAGTCTCTTCCCAAAGAAAGCTGAAGTGCCTTATATAAGCCTAGATTTGTTGTACCATGGATGCTGTTAACGCCAATACTACCCTTTTGAGTGCTTCAGGAACAGAGATAAAATAGAAGGATAACAATCCTGGCAACACGGATTTCACTGTTCTATAGTTTCAGTCTACGTTATTCTGCATGCTTGCAACTGGCAGTTGGGATCTTAAGGGTACCCTGTCTATGTATATATGGCTAAGGTAAACCACACAAGCTCTGAATTGAACCAAAGAAAACCAGCGAGGAATACCTAAACAATCTGCAAAGGCCCCTCCACAGCCTGGCACTGTTTTTCTGAAAGGAAAATGAACTTTCCCTTTCCAACATAAAAGGCCTACATAACAGAATACTAGCGGTTAAAATTACTTTTCATCTTCCTGAATTGCCATTTTACCCCTTCCAATCTCCCCTACGTATATTTCTTTATCTCCTTATACTAAGTTTCTACATATTTTTTATTTTCCTTTATTTTTTTTCCTCGTGCAGATAAATCGGACACCTCCCCTCCCCTTATTATTTAAGGAAATAAAACTAAATAGAAGAAATGTATTTTTTGCCACATAACATGACTGACAAGGCTGTGTATGGGAAGACTATGCAGAAAGATAAAAGCAATTGCCGTTTCAAATAACCCTTTTTTGGTGGTTGGGGGTTGTAGAGTGGGGGTGGGGTGCTGGGAAGTAACTAGCACAGTTACATTTCAGAGCTATTTCTGCATCTAAGGGAACTGACACAGATACCAATCTGGACCATAGCAGATGGTGGTACGGAATTAATCCACTAGTTAGTTTTTTATCTTAGTGTCTGTGAAGCAGTTGTCATCACCGAAAATGAAATGTTTACATTGGCTGTAAAATAGCATCTACGAAGTAACACTATTACAAGTTGCTTTCTCCTGCTTCCTATGTAGTCCCTGTATGAACTGATGGAGAAAAATAAAACAGCGGCGAACCTAGCTGAGCATTTTCCCCCTCTGACGTGGCACAAGCAGCCCTGGCCTATGTGAAAATACTGGTTCTTTCATTTCCATTACAAATCAGACTAACCTTTTATTTCCTGTACCTCAATACCAGCCTTTTTAACTGACCGATGTTCCATCTCTGTAAAACAAAATTATTCTTCAGGACATCTGACATTTCAGAAAGACGCTCAGTGACATTTTCCTGCTAGCCTTCTCAAATGTACAGTACAATCCTATATTAAACAATCCCACCAGCATTTGATCTTCACCAAGGAGAGTCAATATAAACCATTCAATAGCTCGCAAGGCCATGAAGAAAAGAGCTTGATCCATGAAAGGTGTTTGCAATAATTAATTCCTATGCCACAGAGAGATTTTTATGGCTGCATGTAAAGGTTCAGAGACTTCCACAAAAATAAAACTGTTAAGTACAATCAAGATCACGATGGATTAAAGGCTGGCTGAATCAGGGCTCCTTAGCTATTGCAGTTTTATATTGCAGCAAAAGCTAAAAAGACAATTACGTACAAGGACTTTTCCTCACCTAACCTGTAAGTGATGAACAATTCCTTTTTCCCCGCCCCTCATGTTTCTTTCAACAAAAGCCTAGAAGTGTTCTTGTTCAGATTACTATGAGCACAAAAAAAAAAGAAGAAAGCAAGCCCTATCCCATCAGAATTACAATTTATCTGGTCCAGTTTCCTGTTACTACCAGCAGCTGATACCAGATGCCCTGAAGGAAAACCGTGAATTATAAACAGACAAATATGGAATAACTGGCTTAGTCAGAACTTCATTTATAACAGCAGACTCTTGCTGGCTGACTAACAACCTGAGGCCTGAGGCTTTATCTCTCTCATACATATTTTATACAATGTAATGCAACGTGGATTATATCTTCATTCCCGTAAAATATCTAATCTCTCTCTGAATTCTACTAAATTGGTGTCTAACTAATCAGGTCCCTCTTCCTGAAGTCAGGCTGCCTGGCTTGGGGTTTACTAGATTAAAACTGGGAAGTGTTTTCACTTCATGGAAATAGGACTTCACATCATACTGCATTCATATTCAAATGTGAATACTCCCAAAGAAATTACTACAAATTTCAAGTTGAGTTGTGTTTTCACTTCAGCCCCTGCAAGTTTCCTGTATGAGATCCTCAGAGGAAGCAGCTGATGGCTCAGCAGATGACACACTGAAATGCTGAAGAGTTACACTTTCATTTAAGCAGGTACTGGCACCACAAGGATAGATCTGCCATGAGACAAACGCGTTCTGACTGCTCCTGCAACAAACAAGCTGATGTGCTACGGTCTGTCCTTTGACAGAGTATGCAGCAATGCTGAAGAATGGTCTCTCAGTGAACACTTTGCAGTAACACACACAACTTCTGCGGGCAGAGCCTCTACTGTACTTAAAACTTCGCCATTACACCACCAGTTTCTTTGACCATGGTACGGACAACTGGTACTGATCTGAAGACACAATGTGAAGCTGTGACTTTAAGAACCAGAAGAACGTACTTTCTGTGGATGCAAACTTCCACACAGCTCTGGCATGAACATCTCCAACAAATACTGTCTTATCCTCGGAAGCAATGATATCGTGTGGCATCTCAAACCTCTGTGAAGATAAACAATCAGAAATTACTCTCAAGCATCTTCCCATTCATGAGGCCTCCTTAACCCTGAACGTGAGACTGGCCATATTCAGTCCTTACACTGGAAAACTCAGCAGGTTCTGGCGTGAAGGCCTAATGCCACTGAAGGGAGAGGAATTCCATTTCTATTGGCCTTCTGCACAATTAGCAACATGATTATTAGATGTATTCATACTACACAATTTTTGTATTTACAGAATTCCTATTTATATTCTTGCATTCAAACTTATCCTGTAAAATAGATATTTAAAAAATCATGATCTTGGTTTCAAGCCCACGTATTTAGTTTTTGTCAGTTTTTATGCAACACAGCTATTTGCTATGCTCAGAAAAAAGTAACTCTCTAGTACAACTTAGAAGTGGACTGCAAATAACTCATTATATGTCTTACCCAGAAATTGAAATCTTAAGATTCATTCTTTAGTCTAAGACAATATAAACTTTTTTTAATTTTAAAAAAAGAAGCATAATTTTAATGTATAGTACTGTATGAACAATATTTAGCGTTAGCTTCCACACTCATCTTCTGCAAAGAAGGGCTGTAACCATACAGTTATACATACCCCATTTTTTTACATATTACGAAGTATCTAAATATATGAAAATTTCAAATCATTCATTATTCTAAATCAGCTTTGAAGAACTCACAGCAGTTAATCAGGCTTAACCTGACTGAAGGTATTATCTTCAGGAATAACCTTCAGCATAGTATAATTTTTGAATGTGTACCCCATGTGGAAACTAAGGCAGGAAATTCTAGTGCCTTTATATTAATATTATAAAGACTTCCTTCTGAATTCTTTACATTATAAAACACCTTACTTCCTGTAATAGTCTTACGCAAGAAGTGGGATATTACCAGCATATGTATGTTCTCATATATATGATTACATGCAGCAGGCACTTTGTGCAACACCTTACCTTTCTGAGCGGAATGAAAGTATTGATTATTTCTCCGGTGGAGAAGTTCATCACAAATCCTTGCACTGCTTCTGCCTCTCCAGGATAAGGCATTCCATTAACTGCAAAGAGGAGACCCCCTGCAACAACATTAGATTTGATTTTAGAACCCACACATGGCAAACTACAGTGAAGATGACTTGTAATAGTACAGACGAAAAAGGGCTGTCAGAGAAAGAAACTGAACCACAGGAGGAACGTTAAGTAAAGTATAATGGGTGCAAGTCTGGCATTTAAGAGCAAGGGAATATTTTATAGATTGGTTAAATATAAAAAGAATGTGAAAGGGTTAAAAAAAGGATTTAGCTTCGCTAAGGATGCTTGAGGAGATTCTGACAATTTTTTTTCCCCTCTAGATGAAGAATTCAGGGGAGCCAGCTCAACAGGAAGGAGATACACAAAAGGTGTTAAGACAGGTTGATAATTCACCAAGTTCAACTGGCATTCACTCCCATTTATAAGAAAGGGAGCAAGGAAGACCCAGGGAATTACAGACCGGTGAAACTCACCTCTGTGCCTGGGAAGATCATGGAACAGATCCTCCTGGATGACATGTTGGAGCACATGAGGGAAGAGCATGTGATCCGGGACAGCCAGCACGGCTTCACCAAGGGAAGGTCGTGCCTCACCAATCTGGTGACCTTCTATGATGGAGTGACAGCGTCGGTAGATAAAGGGAAGGCAACCGATGTCATCTACCTGGACTTGTGCAAGGCCTTAGACACAGTCCCCCACCACATCCTTATCTCTAAATTGGAGAGATGTGGATTTGATGGGTGGACCATCCAGTGGATAAGAAACTGGTTAACAGACCGAAGCCAAAGGGTGGTGGTCAATGGGTCTGTGTCCAGGTGGAGGCCGGTGACAAGCGGTGTCCCCCAGAGGTCTGTCTTGGGACCGGTGCTCTTTAACATCTTTATCAATGACATCGATGATGGAATTGAGTGCACCCTCAGCAAGTTTGCAGATGACACCAAGCTGAGTGGTGTGGTTGACACCCTAGAAGGAAAGGAAGCCATCCAGAGGGACCTTGACAGGCTGGAAAGATGGGCCCGGGGGAACCTAATGAGGTTCAACACTGCCAAGTGTAAGGTGTTGCACTTGGGTCGGAAGAATCCCAGACATAGATACAGACTGGGAGAAGAGCTTCTTGAGAGTAGCCCTGCTGAGAAGGACTTGGGGATTGTGGTGGATGAGAGACTTAACATGAGCCAGCAGTGTGCTCTTGCAGCTCGCAAGGCCAATGGGATCCTGGGCTCCATTAGAAGAGGGGTGGCCAGCAGGGACAGGGAGGTGATTGTCCCTCTCTACTCTGCCCTCGTGAGGCCCCATCTGGAGTACTGTGTCCAGATCTGGGGCCCCCAATACAAGAAAGATGTGGAACTGTTGGAGAGGGTTCAGAGGAGGGCCACAAGGATGATTAGAGGGCTGGAGCACCTGCCCTACAAAGAAAGGCTGAGGGAGCTGGGCTTGTTCAGCCTGGAGAAGAGAAGGCTGCGGGGGGACCTCATTGCAGCCTTCCAGTACCTGAAGGGAGCTTATAAGCAGGAGGGGATTCAACTTTTTAAAAGGGTAGATAATGGCAGGACAAGGGGGAATGGACTAAAGCTAAAGGAGGGAAGGTTTAGATTAGATATTAGGGGGAAGTTTTTTACAGAAAGAGTGCTGAGGTGCTGGAACAGGCTGCCCAGAGAAGTAGTGGATGTCCCATACCTGGAAGTGTTCAAGGCCAGGTTGGATGGGGCCCTGGGCAACCTTGTGTAGATCCAGACCTGGAGGTTGGTGGCCCTACCAACCCAGACCATTCTATGATTCTATGATTCTGTGATTCACTCAAGTTCAGAGGGAACTCAAATCTGAAATTACAGACTTCTGGCCAAGCTGAGTAACCTAGCACTGCCAAGATCTACTCCTCCATGAGACCAGCAGACTGCCCAAGTAATGTCTATCTACAAAAAGGGCTCAAAAGGGTGCCTGTGAACTGCATGTCAACAATCCTGGCTTCCATCCCCAGCAAGATGGTAGCATCCATAAAATGAAGAATAAGATGTCTAAGTGTGGCCTGTCAGAAAGTTGGTATAGCTTCTCTGAGGGGGAGTTTTGGCTCACCTTTGAAAGGGGAGAAAAAACACAGAGGTAAAAGAGATTCCGTAGGCATACTTGGATTTTCATAAAGCAAGGTTGTGCCTCAGAGGTTAGCAAAGATTGTGAGTTGTCACAGGGCTGAATGAAAGATCCACTAATGAACAGGAAGCACAGAGCAGAGTGTAAGGACAGAATTTTTCATTTTTCAGGATAGAGAAGCCTAAGCAGTGCGATCCTGCAGGGATCAGAGCCAGAAACAATTTAATTCAGTGGCCTGAAGAACGGGGTGAAGATTGACATCTCCCAGTTGAGAAAGGTACTGAGTTCTGTGGAGTAGTCAAAAGCCTGACGATTTTGAGAAAGCCTGAAAGTCTTTTTCTAGGAGTGAGTTGTCAGATGGCTGAAGAGCTTCAGCAGAGACAAATGTGGAGTGACAGTTCTGCAACATAATAATCTAGATCATGCCTACATGCCTACATGTTTGGCTTAGAACTGGCAGCTACAGTGTAGAAGAGACATCTCTGAGCCATCACTGAAAATGTTCTGAAATTTTTGGCTCCATGCACAGTTACAGCCAAAAATTCAACAGAATGTTTGGCATCACCAGGAAGACAATTAAGAATGAAGGGGACAGTTGTCCGACTATGCAAAAACTTAGCTTGCCCACATCTTGAGTACTGAGCGCTGATTTACTCTCGTACCTCAAGGTTCTAATGAAGTTAAAGATGCATGAAGAGAAAGGCAAGGGGCTAAGGCAATTAAATGGTTTACAGGGAGAAACTAAGGTGGCTAGGATTTCTTTAGTTTTCTTCTGCTTCTTAGCAGCAGGTATGGGTAGTGTGGAACTGTTACTCGCCAACTCCCAAAAAAGCTGGACTGAGAAGCACTCAATAAAACCAGGTCATTTTTTAAAAATTTAAAAAATGGTTAGTGAATTCCTGGAGCCTGCAACTGCAGGAGGTTAAGATGGCAGACAGTACAATCCAGTTGAAAAAATGGATTAGGAAAACTCATCCAATAGGTCTATAGAAAGATACAATGAAGAAGAGGTCAGGAGCTACCTATTAACACCTTTAAATAAAGTGCTTGTGGATGTATTAGTAGCAGGAGAGGAACCAACCACAAAATGCAGCCAGGCCTACACAGTGTCCTTAGCGTGCCAGGCAGAACACTGGACCACAGGTATCAAGTATCTCACCCAGGACAGCACTTTCTATGTTCCTGACAGATGCAAGAGATAAATTCTTTGTCCAGTTCTTGATATTTACATTACCTTCAGTATAGGCATTAAAAATCTAACCCAAGAATTTAATGCAGTAATTGTTAATCAGATTGGGATATTATGAACAAACATGGTTTGGTGCTTTCAGATTTTTTGTTTTATGAAACCCAAAATTCTTCTTGACAGTTTGGAAACTGTGTTGCTCTCACTATTTGCTTGATACCAGTATTTTGAAACATTAACTAGTTACTGAGTGTGCAGTCACTAGGAAGCAAACAAGATTATATTCTTTTGACATCACACTTAGGGAATCTAATCAGTTATTTCTCAGAAGCAGTGATTACACACAAGCTCCTCTCATCCTGCAAACAGGAAAACAGGACAGTTCTAAAATTTTGCATTACATCAGCTCTACTTTGAATGAGAAAAAATATCAGGCCTGGGATAAAAAGATAGCACTGCTTATGAAGTGACACTGTGTACTGTGAGACGCTGGCATAAAGCAGCTACTTGAAATCTGAAGGACAGGAAAAAAAAAAAAGATTACCTGGAACATAGGAAATTGCGAACACCTCTTTTCCAAACGATTCGTGCTTGATCTCTCTTAAGAACTCCCCAGTCTCTAACCTGAAGCACTGAATTCGACCGTTTTCCCGGTCTGCGACACAGAGCTGACTGAAGTCGGGGATCAGGGCTAAGCTGTGAGGGATACGAAACTGCCCGGGTTTGGCTTTACCTGAAGAGGTCTCTGCAATATAAAATGTTCAGGTTTGTGTTAATATACACAGTGGAACTACTGGTTTTGCTTAGAAACAGCAACATGTCACATAAAGCAATATAACCTCCAGAAAAGAATAAAGTCAGCTTGCTTTCTTCTCCTAGAAGTGTTACTCACTTAGGTAGGTAAACAGAGGTAGTCTTCTGCAGTTCCTTTGTAAATCCTGGATTGTTGGTTTTTCTACTTCCCTATAATATCTGGCATATTTTAATGCCTGATATAGAAATCTGAGTCAGACAGAAATGTAATTGCTCACAGAACTTTTAAAATAGATGGGATCATGGCATAAGTCCTGTAAATAATACTGTTTGAGTCAACGTTTAAGAAAAAAATAGGGCTTTTGTGAAAGTTAGAACATTTTCCTGATAGGATAAGACATGCCAGTTTTTGTACTGAAAGCATGCTAAGAAATTCCCTTTATTTATTTTTTTTTTTAGTGGCTCTCTAGCTACTACAAGTAGCTGCATACTCAGACAGCTTCCGTTCGGAAGACAGAAAATGGGACTGTAATGACAAGGCTGAAATTCACCAAGGGGCTGGAAGGGATTTTGGGAATCGCAATTTATAAACAAAAGTAGCAGTAACATCAGCAATCTTATTGTTCAGGCCGAGTCCCTGATAACTGCAGCACGAGTGAGGTACCGAGCGCTCTGACCTGTGCCTTCTCCCCACTGCATCACATACAATCCACCTGGAGAGAACTGAATGATGCGACTGTTGCAGTAGCCATCGGAGACATAAACGCTGCCAGTGATCGGATCCACAGCCACATCCGTTGGCTGACAGAAATGGCTTCTGTCACTGCCTGGCTGCATAGCCACTCCCAAGATCAGTAAAGGTTCTTTGTCGTCTGGTCCCAGCTTGAAAACCTTTATTTTTAATCAGCCAATGGGAAAAAGAGAATAGGCTGCAGTTATGGACGGTGAAATGTAAAGAGGGATGACTGCCTATAGAAAAGTATCCATTACTGTGCATAAAATCTATTCACATACCAAACATACCCTTAATATATTGACTACGACATCTATTACCTGTTTTTCAGTAAGAGCTGGTTCTAGGAAATACCTGCCTAAGATACAAATGTCCTGTGATTACAGCAAATGCCTTAGTTTCACATTCTAAGTACATAGGAGAATTGATAAGCAAAGAAGTAGCAGAAAAATCTGTTCTTTTTCAGAAAAATCACTGTTTTAAAACAGATACTTTTATTTATGAATACTACGTCCATGTAGCAGATTGTTCCACACAACTATATTCACACAACAAATTGTTCAACACAGCTATATTCTTTGAGGGCCACAGGGGTCAGTTCCAGAGGCAAGCCCTTATTGTTTATCCTAACAGGCAAGTCTAGACAAATAATTTATGTGAAATCTCCAGAAAAATAAAAACATTTTTGGGCAAATATATTAAGGTCCTAGCATTAAAGGTTCAGAAACCTACCTGATGGAGAGCTACATCAGTGACCCAGTAGTTACCATTTTTATCTACACTCAAACCATGTGGTAAATAAAATCTGCAAGCAGAAATGTAGAAGAATCAAATTAAAAACATCTTTCAGAAAGAATGATGTAGTTGTAAAGATTTCATTTTTTACCTACAGATCAACAAGTGCTGTACATACTAAATACCTCCAGCATTTAATAAAAAGACACCTTTATGGAACAGAGGTTTCTTGACAAGTGTCTCAGCTCTGAAATTCAGTTGATCTCTGGTATCTCAGTCAGGTTAATATTTGGTGACTTTGAGGACAATATGCAATACCCATGAGTTTTGCATTTATGTTAATCTGGCTGGTAGATGAAACCATATAAATTGCTAGAAAACACATGTGGTAAAGATTGCTTTTATTAGTAGTTGATTTTGTAATTTTTATTTATAAATTTAAATAAACTCCTAGGCTCCAGTCACACCATGTAATACAAAATGTGAAAATGGGCTTGGGGATTTTCTGGAGTAAAATATACAGAAAGCAAAAATAACTTACAGACTTTTGCCCGTGGAATGAAGCAGTTTTGCATTACTTGGATTCAGGACAAGAATTGTGTTCTGTTCAATTGGTCCAAGTCCTCTTTGCTGATAAACAAATTTGCTGTCAAAAGAACTACACAAAAATAGTGGAAGAAAAAGTTGCATTAGAAGGTTCCACTGACAAACACTGCACATGCAACTTAAAGCTGAGTCTTGTAGTTTAAATCCAGTGTAGGGTTACTGGCTTCTTTTTTCTCTTTAAATAAGCCTTATTCCATTATTGTATGATTGTAAGACTTACCGTGTTAGATGTCTCAATTTCCTACCCCCTTCCAAAGGAAAGGAGTGCCAAATCAACACAACAATCAAGATAATTGTAAGGTAAGCAAGCAAAACTACTCCTTTTTTTTTTTTACTTCTCTTTGCTGTGGTGAATCAAACAATAGAGCCTAAGTAAAAAATAGAGCTAATCACCAGGGTGTAATTCCCAGTATTAACAGGTATACTTCATACTGTGTAAGGCAGCGTGTACATGTTTGTGTTCCTTTTGCTTCTTCTGTCTTCAAAAGCATTATTTTCCCAGAGCTTACTACTGTAAGATTCAGGTTTTAAGGTCCTTATCCTTTTCAGAGTGTACTTGCAGGAGACTACAGGACACTATGGGTATTCCTCCCACTTCCACAACTCTACGCTAAATTTTCAGGGTATGTGGAATATAATTATAATTAATAAACACATTTAAATATGTCACTATTTCAGACATTAAGAACCAGGATCAACTTTCCAGAAGGCATTTACTAGGCACAAGATTATCATATGCATAACAAAGAATAAAAAACACAGTTGTCTGTTCTCCTGTGAAGAATTAATGGCTATTAATCTAAGCTGTTGAAATATATGCTCAGTATTTACTAAAAATAAATTGTAAAGTATTTTGAACAAAAACTAAGTCTAAATGTTAGATAATGGTATTTAACTGAGGATAAAAAACATGTGAATACAAGGCATACTCCTCCCTCCCATCTTGTATTTTTAAATCCATTTGTTATTCCCAAAGGAAATCCAGCTATGATTGATGCAACTTGGTAAACAAGAGCATACTTTGTAGTCACAGGGAAGGCTATGAATAAAGCTATTAAAACTTTATATTGTGCAGTCCTAGCAGCCTCACCCCTCCATAACATTAAATATTTATGTCTGGAATTTTCAATGTGGAAAAGCAATACTGGCTTCATATATAACCAGAAAAATCTATGACAGATGCATTTCTGCATAGGCTACAATTAAAAAACATAGTATTTAGATATTGCCATTATGTGTGGTAACTATCTGTGACTATTTATTTAATTTCTGATAGGAATCAGCAAATCCTTTTCACTGTGAATGATTAAGCACAAGGTGATAGCTACTAAAACTCTGTACTGAGCCCTCCTAAATGCTCTGCCATGACACTGCAGGCAGATACAGAGTAAATGGTACTGGCACACAATGGCCTGCTGATGTAGGCTAGGCTTCTTTGACATGACCTGCTTGTTTGACCATGTTTCAGCGGCTGTTTTATTCCTTACCATCACTGGCAGTAACCTTCTGTAACAAGTTCCCTTGGCTTTAAACAGTTTTATTTAAAAATGAGTCTAATACTCATCA
>VZTU01030399.1:53902-68479 GCA_013400835.1 Zapornia atra
TGAGTTTATGGAATGATCTTCCATGCATCTTCTCCCTGTCAAATATCTTCTTCAATAAGGAAGGCTGGCGTGCTACAGAACCACAACCGCTCTTTCCTTCTCAGGCTTTGAAACCCACTTTCCCAGGTAGTCAATGTTCCTTTGTTTCAACTGATAAATGAGCACAGAAATTGTGCTGACTACTGCTCACTTAAAAGAAGACCAAAACCAACCAAATAAGGTAACTGAACACCTTACTATTATATGTCATATTGCCTTACAGCATGATTTTCTAATAGGTTCTGCAGTGTGATACCAGGGGAAAACTAAAATACGCTGCATATGTCACTACTTCTAATTTCAAACCCCAATGTAATTCTACAGCTATTTTTCTAATTTTCAGCTGGCCACTTCACACTAATGCAAAGAATTTATTGCTAAATCTAATGTTCTTCTGGTGGGCTAGATATTAAATTTAAACAGACCACCCGGCCTCATAACCCCCGAAGGCACAGCCCCAAGCTCTCTTCTTGATCAATATCCATCATCACTGTGGTACAGTGCTCAGCCTAAATTAACCTGCCTAGGTTGTTAAGACTGCTGTTACAAGAATGCAGTTTATAGTCATCATTGTGTCTTTTATAAATTGCATGAATAGTATAAATTTTTCATCATAAAACACAAAATAACATCCAACTGATTCATTGCTCAGGCAGAGGAACAGGTTTGGGTGGGGTTTTTTTTCTAGTCTGAACAGCACAAGCCACATATTCCAAAGACTCTTCTGAAATGGAGGAGACAATGCGGTAAAAGAACCCGATTTAAAAGGTTTTTTGCTGGTGGTTGTTTTTTAATTATTACTATTATGCACAGAAGGAACGCTACAGCCACTGAAAAACTGCTACTCAATGTGCCATTGTATAACTGCTTTTGCATTTTAAAGCAGACTGAAGTTGCCTTATAAAACAGCAGACACTGTTCACCCAGCTATATTTAGCAGAATGAAGTTCCAGCTTTTATGGCATGTATTAATAATGCATTGCCTAAGAGCACAGATAATTTTTGTTTAATTTGTTTCTATACTATGCTGGTGAAGCACTGAAACACAGAAAATAAATTCTGGACTGATTCATCACGTTTATGATTCGGTAAGAAATATTACACTCAATTAACTGTGTATTTGCAGCTAATTATAAACATTAACTTACAAGTTTGATAACTTCTTACCCCTCCCTATACCATAGTCACAATGAAACCCTTCCAAATACTGAATTTTTTTATTCCTTTTTATTGAAAACCAAGAACTCACATACTCCTTCCTTTTCAGCATAACCCATGAAAGAGTTCCCAGATTATTTCATATGCTCATGGCATACAGAAGATAAAAAAGGAAGGCCGACTGGCTGAGGACACTTCTGTGTGCCTCCTCTCTGTGCCACAAGGTATGGAACAACTGCTTAATCACAGGTATGTTTCCCAAATATATTTTTTTAAAGTCAAAATACTCTTATTTAAACAGGCTTACAGAAGTTTTAGTCTCTCTAATTTAAGGGTTTCTACCAACAATAGCTGTCCTATATATTGTCTAACTGTGTTCCACAAAAAGAAAAAACAAACTTGTGAACAAAAGCCTTCTGGAATTAATCAGGATTTCAAGTGTTGACCCATAACCAGATTCAGTAACAGCTGATCTTACTCCCTGGTTACTTCTCTGGGACTGAATGTTTCTGATCATAGTTACAACACCAGGCAGCTTCACTTTCTCCCAACTTCAATGCCCACATGATGGCAAACACAGAAGGTTCCCACACAGGACTGATGTACGTATCAACACTACTAATACTAAATATAAGATAAAGCACTTTTCTGGGAAGTCAAATAATTGCAGGCTAGATGTGGTCAGAGCATGAAAATTGGCTGCTCTCAAGGACAGGTCTGAGTTAAGTGAACTTGCAGTGTTACCCAACACAGCTGGTGATTGGCAGATGGATTTCCAGACTCCAGCCCTCAGCTCTGCCCTTGTTCTGCACCCACAACACGAGAAACCCCAAGTTCAGTCTGTCTCTCGACACGGTTGATTCATTGTGCTGACTGGCTATTTTAGGGAACATTATTTATTTATTTATTTATCTTAAATCCTGTAAGCTCTCCACAAACTCCCTGGCCTCGTGATCCCAGACTCGTGCTCCGTGCTGTGTGTGTACCTCAGTGGCCACTCGAAAACCTGCATTTCCAAAGAAACAAATACAACTGCCAGCCTACTTTCAAGTATTTTTTCAATTCTTTCTTCAATGACACAAAGAACAGCACTTATGTTCATGCGTAGGAGGATGAAAAAAAAACCAAATCAGTATCAGCTTTTAGCTGAAGCCTGAGTAATAGGAGTTGCAGCATGCGTCATCCTTTCAAAGTTTACAGTCTATATTTATATACACTTGAGCTGCAGAGATCACCGACATAATACATGAAACATAAATGATTGTTTTATCTGCTGCGTGTTATTTAGCTAAAAACCCAGAGACCTTAAAACAGTATTCTAGGCGTAATTTGTTATTACAAGGTTCAGAAAGCTGCTCCCTCTAATTTTCAGAAAACATGTTATCTTAAAATGAATTCATCAGGAGTTGGAAAAAGCCCTATGGTTTAGCCTTATGTACGTGGAGAACAGATGCTAAGAAAGAAGATTAAAACAGGACATTTTTAAAAGGTACTACCTAATATTCTGTTAAAGCTAATACTGTTTTGCTACAGTTTCATGGAATGTTTCCCAAAGTGTCCATGCAAACAGTTAGACATACCGTTTTAAAGCTCAAAGACATAAGGACACTGGACAAATACATTATATGTCATTTGGAACATTCTGCTCTTAAAATAATATACCTTTGAATATATTACTTTACAAACACTAGAAAAATGGCCATTATAAAGTTTGGAGGTTGGTTTTTTTTTTTTCATTTGAGTGACAATAATGTAGTAAATTTTACCAAATGAATAGAACAAAGCCTGTTTTGAGAGAGTGAATAACAACAACAACAGCAACAATAACAATAGTTCAGTGGACATAAAAAAAGAATGAAGATGATACACTGCAACTAGCATTGCATGTCTTACAATCAGGTACTAATAGTGGTATACCATATTAAAACATAATTTTCCCAGGCTAATTAATCCCCTTAAAAACATGGAGATGCAGGGATAATTAATCTCAGTGAACATACCACTACCACAGCTATGCTGTTTAAGGACCTAATGTACCATGTTCTTTTTCTCTGGAGACATGTTCTAACTGTCTAAAGGCCGAGAAAACCCCATGATCTTGAAACAGTCAGTCACCAGTTTCATTCTGAGTCCTGTGAAGGCACTTTCGGCCCAAGAAATGAACTTTAAATGGAAGAGGAACTGCATCTTTTATTTTCCTGAAGAGATACACATACTGCACAGACCAGTTTGACCTTCTAACACGCCATTCTGCAGAGTATCTACTTACTTTTCATCCCAAACATGATCACCTCTGTGGAAGACAACTAAGTTATTTTCAGGGTCCAGAGCCAACCCAGAAACTTGACCTAGTTTGAGGTCTAACCCAGGCCACTCCACAACCTCTTCTATGTGGAAATCTGATCAAAGAACAAACAAACAAAAGATGGACATTCATGTAGCATATCTGTAAAAAAACACAGTTACCTGGCTTTAGGTACAGACTGTTGGGAATTACACAGACATTTTCTTACATGCTCCATTCCCATTAATGCATTGCAATTTAATTCCTAGCATTGCTTTATTATAGTAAAGCATGCACAAGCACTGGCATCCTGTTACATATATGATGACAGAAACTTCAAAACTGCTTTTGACTCCCTTCTTTTCTCCCCCTTGTAAGGACACAGGTAAACAGACTCTGGAAGTTTCTGGAGTGCTGTGAATATTTTCTGCATGCAAAGATGATAGAAATATATACAACTACAAGATCAGCAGACAATTTTAAATTGTGTTTTATTTAAAAAAGCAAAACAGATTGTGACTCACTACACCAACTACACATGACTTTTTTTCAAAAAAAGCTTTTACCCCTAAAAAGAAACAAACAGCAAAAGAGAAAAAAAAAAAACCCAGCCATAAGAAGCAAATAAACCAATTCTTGGAAGTTTGCCCATGAGGCTTCTTATAGCGAACATATGCATTATTTCTGGATAGTGTTCATATCCTTATCCAAATCCAAAAGGCATGTACAGGAAGTAAATGTCTAAATCTGATGAAAGAGATGAAGGATAGGATATCTGTCAGTGCTTATGTTGTAACACAGTTTTTGAGAATAAATATTGAATAATTTTGAACAACGTAAATATTTTCACATTAATTCAACAGCACAGGATTTTAGCACATGAGCCACTATTAAAAAGTCAGATTGCTTATTGTGGTTGTCTTAAGGGAAACAAATTTTGTTTCAACCAAAAGATTAAAATTGAAAATACAAAAATATGTTTCTTTCAATCCCTGTTTTATGTAATAAAAGGCACGAGCAGTCCAAAATTTGAGAAAGTTGCAGAGGGCTGGCAACAAGGATTAATTCTCACCAACAGACTGCTTGTGCTATTTGAAAGAGGCTGGTCTGGGTTGCTTTGGCAGTATTAAGAGACAACTGGACAATATTGCCCAAAAAAAACCCACAAGCATAACGGCAAGGAAAATTTAATTGTGATAAAAGATTAAAAAACCCTCAAACAAATCCTAAAATGCTTCCTACACGTTAGGAAGTCCATCACTCCTCCCTTTCAGAAACTGACTTGTTCAGCGTAATTCAGGTTCAGTGTAATTTGTAAGGAGCAGAGGCTGTTTGTGGGGACACACAGCCAAACTGAAGGTGAACAGAGAGCTATTCATTGCAGTTACGTGAAACGGGAGCTGTTTCACTAGTGCTGAGCGTGCTTGGCAGCATCACGCTGTACTCTGCAACTTCCAGTTCACCCAAAGTTTGTGTGTTCTGCTCTGATCCTAAAAACTGAGTTTCTAGCCGGGCGCCTCCCACACGCCCGTTCACAAAGGACCAGGGCAGCGACACTTCCAAGCAAGGCAGGTCACAGACCTGAACATGCAGCACCCAAGGAGTTTGCAAGGGTTCAGCTGGAAGTGATCTTCTAATGAAAGGGAAAATGAAAAGGGGAACAGTATCTTCAAGTCACCTGTGAAACCCAGTTCTTCCCATAAGCATTCTCCCCCCCACCCCCCTCCCCTGGCTTCCATTTCACTTGGAAGATAAGTAGCCTGAGGAGTGAGGGTGGTCTGGGGGCAAAAACATTTTCTACAGTCTGTGTAGGGGCAAGATAAAACCAGTGCTGAAAACCCTCCACAGGCCAGGAGGCATTTCACCTCTGTGGTTTTAGATACTAGCAGACAACAGAGAAACTAACTCTTTAGGCTAACGCAAACCTACGACACATCCAAGGCAGTTGGCAATGACAGTGACCCCACGACAGTCGTCAGAAATTTCTAAACCAAGAATGTCTAGTCTGCAGCAATTTTAGCTGAATGCAAGAAGAAGAAAAGCTAAGAAAAAAAAATATATATTACATATATTCATACTTCTGTACGGTTCAGCTGGTCACAGCAGCAGTACCAGGTATATCCCATGGACAGTAACATTTTGGAAGGAATACAAGGATGGAAATCAGGTGTCTGCTTCCTGACTTGCTCATCTTATATCAGTCTACATTAACATGTAGAAAATGTTGTAGTGCTCCTTGGCCTCTGAGTCTTTTCCAAAAAAGCTAGAAAAACTAAAAGGCTAACCACTGAAAGCCTAAATTCTGGCCTGTAAAAAAATTCAGCCCCTCAAAAGGCATATACTATAAACCACAACATGTTTATACTTAAAGGACTGAAAGGTTCCTGATAGATCAAAACAATAAAATGAATGTGCAGTGAAATAGTCTGATCACAAGAACTCCAGCTTCTGTACAACCTTTATTTTTTCTTACACTTTTCCAAAATTATTGTTACCTTTTCCCTTTGAAAGTCTCATGCTGAAAGTCTAATACAGATTTATCTTAAGGCAACCAGCTTTTTGCAAAAGCTTGCCTACTACATTTAATCTGTCTAAGATTGCCTATTAATTTCCTAAAAAGCTAAGTAGCCTGTGGAACAAGTTACACACAAAACTGAAGAAAGTTACTTTTCCCCATTCAAATAAGTTAAAATGGCTTCAAAAATAATTATATAATTACCATTCTTGTTGTAAATGAGACTTCTAAACTAAGTATCAGATCTGTGCTACCTTGTAATTTACAGTAACTTAATCAATAAAACTATAAAGAAATACACAGGTTTAGAACATGCAAATCAGCCTCTAATCTCTCTACAGGGGAAATAATAAAGCCCTATTTACTGGCAGAATTGCAACTGACTGTCCTGAAATCCCTGAAAACTCTTGCTAGCTTTTAACATTGCAAGTGTTAGTCATGCTGTGTTTACTTCCTGCCGTCAGAACAGGCACTGAAATCTCGACAACCATTTATGACATTGTAAGTAATGCCATAAACTCTATAAATATTTATCTATTTAGATCTATGACAAATGTAAGCACTGCACAAAGGAGCTTTAAAAACCAGAAAATTACACCGTCTGCCTTAATTAGGAGGTATAATTATACTGGTTGCAGTCATGCTTAACAACCTGATTGAGAGTGACCAGTCTTGGGGTAATGACAGTGTAGGAAGAGTAGTAGTATAAAGTTAAAACATTTCTAACCACCTTACTTAACATGTTAGTTGCCATTTCAAAGCAGTTACATGTTTAAAATCATAACATCTGCAAGACTAAAAATATTAAACTGCTAAATGAATGCTGGTAATTGTAAAACAGTTACATTAATTTAACAGCAACCAGAGCCTTGTCCTAAGAAATCCTGAGAATGTCTTTTTAATTCAACAAAGGATTTTATGAAGGGTGCAAATTTTTGTATTGAATTAAGGCAAGTTAAAGCTCTTTATGTTCCACTTCTTCCTTTGAACAGAAAAACTCCGTTATGGAAGGTTCTGTTCTCCCTATATGTAAATAGCACCCAAACCAGAAACTGAACATGTCCTTGTAGATTTCATTGCTTTTTAAGTTCTTTTGCCAAAAGATGGCGCTGACAGCTTCTGCAGAATTTCTGTACTTAGCAGTATCACACACATTTAAAGAAATAAATCAATGCTAATTGAGATAATCTCATTTTCCTTTTTGTTGTAACTCAAAATTGAATCATTGGGAAGTCCATTTACTAATTATTCCCCCACCACCAAATTTCCCCCAAATGAATATATAGTACTGAAGTAGCCGAGCAAATGCTGTCTGCAGTTAGAATTCATGACATACTGTGTGCCAACTAAGCCATTTATTCAGTTCACTGACACTCCCTCCTCTGCATCAGTTAAAACAGAAAGGAAATTTCTTTTTTCCCCTCCATACACCAAATGCTATTAGTCTGAACTGAACAAACCGGCTTTGTAGAAATGCTACACACAGTGCTCTTCCAAGCATTTAATTCCAGTGTCACTTATGGAATTATTTATGATTTACACTCACATCAGACGCATGGGAACATCCCACCTATTTTTTGCCCCTATGCCAGTAACTTGACAGGCTCTCATTTAACTGGAAAATCCTCATCTTTGGTTTTCTGTTAAATACTCGGAATTCTGCTGAAATTGAATCCTACAACAGAATCTCACATAAGCAGAGACAATGCATATCAACATTTTAAAACTGAAATAACAATCAGATGGATGATGAAGGATGTGTATTTGCGTACAGCAGTACATGGAAACATCAAGCTGGCTGGTTGCAACATAAAAGCAAGCATGTGCTGCTACAGCTTATGCATACAGATGACTTTCATGCATACATACTGCTTTCTTTTATGAGATATTTGTCACATGCTGCATTATCTGGCTTTCCACATTAGCAAGTAAGACTAAGCACAATCAATAGCACAGAGACCAAAACGCAAGTAAAACAAACACAATGCATCTGTGGTTTCTGCTGTCATAGAAACCTGAAGGGAATGAATTATAATCCTAGTACAATACAACAAGCTGTCCAAGAATATTTGGACAGCCAAGCACAATTTGAAATAAGTATGAGGAAAATTTTACTTTTTAAGAATCTTTCAGGATTGACTACCACTCTTTCTGAGTGAGAGGAAAAAAAAGACCGATAGAATTACAGCAATAAATTTTATAAAATCTTGTCTCTGACAAGGGTAATCAGAAAACTCATAAAATGCATCGATTATCCCAGCGACCATTTATAGTTGTTACTTGTATTAAGAAAATTCTTCACTTCCCATGACTACTGCATCCCATGTTTGCCTTGTTATAGCACAAATGATATCAAATTATTACATCTTGAAAGCAGGAAAAATTATTCTGTTATAAAAAGTACTGGTACTGTCTCATTGGCATACATTTTTTCTTCACATCTGGAGAGGGAAAGAACTCCTCTGAAATCCCTCTAAAACAGAGGAATTTCCATAATTAGGAAAACTGTCACGTAAAATAATTCCAAGCATCAATTGATATTCCCTTCAGATTTTGCTAATGTGGATCACAGCTCTTACATTGCATTTCATTGTATAAAATTAACCCCTAACCCACCTCCTGTATGTTCTTTTTCCCAGCTTCCCTCACCACGCTTAGGCTCTTGTAAAGAGAAATGTCTGTTCTCTGGTGGCCTCAAGGTAGACTCTAGTCTGTGAAATTTGTGAATTCTGTCTCTGACAAGAACAGTATCATCCCTCTCATCATGATTTGTGATCTCTCTGGCAAGATCCTTCTTTTGGACTACGTTAGCAATCTCAGCTACGAGATCTGATTCTGCCTTTTCTGTAGGGTTATGCTTATGCACATGTACAACATCTTCCCTTTCTCCTAGCAGCTTGGAAAGGAGTGAATAGAAATCACCTGTACAGAAAAGAGAAAAGATAAGAGGAAAGGAGGGAAAAAACAATTATAACAGATCCTGTAGTTGTAGAAAGCTTCAGCAAAGTATAATGTAACAAAGTTATTCAAACAGCCATTGTCAAAAGTAGTGTAAGAGGGAACTGTTTCCGCTTCAGGAATTGAATGAGCCAAGTCTCTGGTATGAAAAGATAATGTCAAGCCTTTATCAACTTTAATTTACATATAAATGTCCACTTTTACCTGAAACTCTGGCATAAAATAATTATCACCTCTGCACAGATGTTCTTAGGAACAAGGGGAAAAAAAAAAGCATGCAAATTTCAGAAGAATTTTTATGCTGGAATTATCTGGCTTGCCAGGCTACTGGAGACTTACTCCCTTTTTAATAAATCAAAAAGATAAAAATTCTACAGTTTTATCAGTTTGTTCACTTACATAGACAATAATAGACAGTCATGACGTATTTAAAAAAATATTTATTTGAAATCTGTCAATGCATAAGAAGCTCAGGCTGTAAGGAAACAAACTTTGACACTGCAAACAGATTTCATAGAGCATACTATAGAAAGAGGACATGCTAGAAAAAAGAGTGATCCATTAAATTTTCATTCATTAATTCAGTCTGGGTCCTCTTCCTCCTCTTCCTCCAAACAGTTAATAACCCTTAGACACAGCATCATCTGGAAAAGCAGGGAACAGGATGTTCTGAAGTTCCTTGCCAGCAATGCAGTTACCTCTATAGCTTTCTTAGACATCAACAAGCATTTCAGTAAATTCCACAACGGTTCAAAGCAAACGATCAAAAATTAGGCATGCAAATTCCAGAACCACAACTTTATTCACCAACTACTCAAACCAACCAAACAGGCTTTGGTTAAGTCAATGTTAAATTCTGTGTGCAGGATTAAAGTAAGTGATGACGTGGTAACAAGAAGACCCCTCTCCTGGGCTTCTCTGCTAACCAGCAGGTACCCAAATTATAATTTATTAACCAAACACTGAGGCTTCCTGAAGCAACTGTCAGTTATGTTAAGGTCCCGGTTTTCAGCTAGGATCGAGTTAATTTTCACCAGGAGCTGGGACAGGACACAGCCAAGGCAGGAGACCCAAACTAGTTGAAGAGGTACTCCTTACCATATGATGTCATGCTCAGCATACAAAGGGGGCTGGCTGAGAAGGCGCAGCAGCCTTGGGACAGATTGAGTGTCTGGGGTGAGAAACTTGCATTGCCCGTCACCTGCTCTGTATATTCTGTTACAAGTCCTGTTGCTGTTATTTCCCTCTCCCTGTGCTGCCCTTATCCCAGTGCCCAAAGTTTCCTTTTGTCTTCCCACTCTCCTCTCCACCCCAACGGTGCAGGCTCAGAGGGAAGTGGGGTGAGCGAGTGGTGTCGTGGTGCTCAGCTGCTAGCTGGGGCTGAACTGCAGCAGTTAAATGTAACTGCACCACTTGACTGGACAGAGACATCCAATGTGCTTTAAGATTTATTGCAGCTAAGGTTCATTTTAAGTACAAATCACTCATAATTGAGAATGTGATTATTTTATGACAGGCTATATATGGGATTCTTTAGAAAAGCGAAACTACCACTGATGAAGCTTTCACCAGAAAACCCAACAACCTTCAGAACCAGAAACCAATACTTGCAGCCTGGGACAGAGGTAATTAAGTCTTTTGGAAACGAGTTTAAGAGGATCTGTCACATTTATAAACAGTCCTAGTTCAATGATTTTCCATAGGATTCCATTCCTTGCCCATGGAAATGAAATATCCCAGATGAAATCTTCTGTCAGAAAATAATTACTGAAGTAACAGGGCTAATTTCAATGAAATTAACAAAGCAAATTAGGTAAGAGAGAAAATTGTTGAGCTATAAAACAAATATGAATTATTTGCTTCAAATACAATTGTGAAGCTAGAATGCTTCCTAATCCTGTCATTCAACTAGTACAACTATTGAATCGGAATAAATCCAAATATTAAAAAGATATGATATAATAGTAGTTTTGGATACAAACCATATTTATTCTGTGAAGGGTTTATAATTAAATCAGCAAGTTTCAGTAGTCTCTACTTAAAATCATCCAAGAATTGGTGATGATGTGGAAACACACTCGGAATTTCCTTTACTTTGGAAACATTCGGTATTAAAATGCTCTCTGTTTGCCTAAAGTATATTTTTGGACAATTAAAAAAAAAAATTAAAGTTCATACGTACAAATTTTTGGTTTTATCCATGGCTGGAGACCCACAGAGAAGCAAACCCCACTGACTTCTCTACGTACGATAATGGTAAAAGCAGTGTTCTGCCTAACCACACTGTGAAAAGTCCCCTTGAAACAATAAGCCTGGTGCTTTCTTAAACTGCAGACCTTTAGAACAACTTTAGTGAACTTTGCCCAGATCACTCTTTCCTAGTTCTGTCTCAACAGTCTGATCAATTTCCTTGTAATTCTTGGTCACAAAAAGAACAAAAACATGCTAGTCTGCATAAATACTTTAGATCCCTAACTCACAACTCATATATAATAATATAATTGTTTGAACAATGCAGTTAGTCAGCTTCCTGCTTCAAAGACATTGCATTCTACCTCTCTTGTGCAATGGCTGCCACGGAAAATTAACTACTCGCCCTCCAGAACAGATATCGCTTGTTGATGTAAACAAAGTTTGCTTCAGTTACCTGTCTGAAATTAGCTTCTCTTGCTACAGAAGAAACTGCTAAGAGACAGGACTCAGTGGAGGACAAGAAGAAAAGAGACCAGGGGAATCCACCTTAAAAACAGCAAAAGCCCACAAACAATTTGTAGGACAAGGTGCTTCCACAGAAAATTCCAGTGCTCTCTATGGGAGTTATTAATCAGAGACTACAAGCAGGTTGATCAGTTCTGGTTTTCTCCTAGCACCGAGCCTATGATCACAAGATATATGAGGAACACTCAAACAGTGGAGTACTGAAGGTGGTAGTTTGGGTATATCAGTGGCTATACATAACGCTGAGTCTGTCCTATTAGAGCTTTCATTAAACAACTATGTTGTAGCCACAACAGTTAAGTATATTTAGGAATTGTGTGAATATGTGAGAAAAGGGTGTGCCTCAGAGTAAAGTGGTCTGAAGTGTAGCTGATCTCAAATTGTGATCTTTAAGTAAAAATGTTTGAGAAAATTAACACAAAATTTCTACATCTTAAGTTCAAGAGACATCCATGAAGCCTAATATCTGCCCAGAATCTCCATGTGCTTGGCACAATCAGCAGGCTGAAGTCTTCTGTCAATTTCTTGGCATCATGACACAACTCAAGAGTAGAGGTATACAGACATGGAAGTGAAGAATTGAAGTTTTCTGATTAGTCAACATATTCAACTGTTCTCTAAACTCCACACATTGAATGGAGGTCCCATATTATTTGGCACTACTTTTTTTTTGTGATTCCCAGGCAGATCTTTTTAAGTACCTCTTATTTTACTTGCTACCAAGAAAAGAGCAGACTAATGTTGTTTCTGACTAAGTTTCTCTCTGCAAATCAATATACTGCAAATGTCAAAGCACAGCTCCTGTTGCTGCATTACAGATGTTTTATACAAGGGAGTTGCTTGCCTGAAGACAGTGGGAAAGGAACACAAGAAAGATGGACATTGTGTCATTTGGTCTTCTTAAGAGGTGAGATAGCCTGGCCTTTAGACTGCCTGGGTATGACTAGAAGATATGGGTGAATGAACAACTTCCTCTTGTTGGCATAACTGAGGTCTAGCAGTGCAGTCTCAAGGAAGCTGACTGATTAGGATCGTTTCACAGAAGGTATTTATATGCACTTCTTATGTGTAAGCTATCGGAACACTTCCCGTTATGTAAAAGATGACTGGCTACAATTACCTAGAGTTTATTCTATTTTGAGGGAAGTGACAGCTGTCCAGATCAACATCTCCAGAAAGAAACCATGCACAAGCACAATGCAGAAGCATGCTGCAGTAAGTTTAAGCTTCCTTGTTCTACATGAAGAATATTCTTTCACAGAACACTGTTTTGGAAAAACATTATTCAAACAAATAAAATCAGAACTTTGGCAACTTCATTGAGAACTGTGAGGTGACCCCCACCTAGCTCAATAAAGACCAGGATAATTTAGGGTTAATGAAACAGTTTAGTAGCTTGACCACCGAGTTCTGGATAGAATCCCAACAATGTCGAGCTATCCATGTATAAAAAACCCCTCCTTTTTTGTAATCACCCTCCCTCCGCTGACAGTGATTTCCAGACATGCAGCGACCAGTCGCTGTCCATGGTCCTTACGCAGCTGTTGGAAGTACCAGTTTCAGGCCTGGAGGAAGTATCTAGCCATGGTGCTGCAGAATCAAGCTCTGAGATAGATGGAAAGTTGAGTCATAATAAGCCTGTCCAGAGAGTTTGAGTACCTAGCGATTGAGATACAGATGTGAAAACTTGTTTTACTGAAAAAGGCAAGAACTTCCTGGTGGTGCCTGAGAATTCTCATCACCAGAATATGTACTTGTGTCATAATGCCTCTTAACAGTTTCACTGAGACGGCTCAGATAGGCTCCCCAATCTGTCAACAGCTTTCCAGACTGTTAAGAATCAGACTGAACAGGGTTTCAAACACAAAGGCACTACTGCAGCCTTCTGACAAAATTATTTCTTTCCAGGAGATAACCAGAACCAAGGGATTAAGAGCAAAAATCTAGCAAGCAGTCGTCTGTATTGGCAGGGGACGGGTCCTGCAAAGTTTATCTATGTGTTGCTGCAGCTCAGTTGGGGTGAATACTTGTACTGAAAGCCTTGAGCATACCTGATCTGACACAGAAGCCGTATGTTGTCCCTACAAACTCTAGTCGCAGTCCTATTATGTTCATATTAAGAAAAAAGTTTTCATAGTTGACTTTGGATTTCCTAGTTTTATCTCTGAGTAAAATGGAGTCTGAGACTGCATGTATCTGCCATGTACAGATGTGCTTCTGTTCAGCATGTTCATCTGGCAAAAATAGTCAGTGCTTTTCAGAAGTGCTGAAATCAGGGTACAAACGATAGGGACTTCAGCTATGGCTTCACGTCATCTTACATCTTGGGTAACAGCCTTTGATATAATAGGCCAAAACAAGTTTCAAAATGGCTTCTACTCTGGTATTATTTTTCATGCAAGTCCTTCCATGCTGATATAAAGTGTTGCTTTGATAAAAGCATTGGAAAGATTCCCGAGAGCTACGAAAATATTAAGTAAGGTTATTTCCTTTTTGAAGTAATTTGAAGGGGTTCAGGAAGAAGGCACAGCTATGAAGAAGTGGAAAGAGTTAAGCTCCTCTGGAGATTCTTGGTCATCATCAATGTGCACTAAGTGATATGCACCTACAGCGTCGCCAAACTGACAAGTTTGAAGAAGAGGAACTGCATCTGCTCTCAAGGCATTTCTAAGCAGCTTACAGAGCTAAAAGAAAATGGAAGAAAAGGTTAAAAAATAAAATCATTATGTGTCTTCTTCAATGTCTGCACGTCCTTAAGAAGGCCTACTACTACTACTGCAATGTAAATGCACTTTCTTTGGGTTTAATTCATTATTTGGTTTTTTTCTTCAATTGCAAAAATGTTTTAATGTACAAATGGTTTTCGGTTCCAGCCATAATAAGATCACCATGTTAAAGGAGTTTG
>VZTU01030401.1:0-16040 GCA_013400835.1 Zapornia atra
CCAGCATCCCCAGCATCCCCAGCGTCTCGCTGGATCAGGCTGGGTCAGGCTGGATCAGGCTGGCTGCTTCCCCAGCGCAGGGCAGGGCAGGGCAGTGTGCCCCCAGCAGTGTGTGCCCTGGCATCTCGGCGTCTGGCGGGCGGCTGGGGAGGTGCCACCGCTGATGGGGACATGGGAGTGAGCCCTGCTGTCACAGGGGGAGAGAAGGAAGGGTGCAGGACCAGGGAGCCTCTCCTGTGCAAGCACTGGGCACTGCAGCCTGCCTGGGGGAGTGCAGTGAGCAGAACAGGGGAGCTGGGGAGGGGGTTCAGGTTTGGTGATGCTGGAGGTTCAGATGGTGGGGATGGGAGTGAAGTGCACAGCTCTGGGAAAGGCAGATCACTTCCTTGGAGCCCCTGGGGTGCCTGTGGCCCTGTCCTCAGGCCTCAGCAGCGCAGCCACGTGCTCAGGGCTGGGTGACCATCAGGCCAAGGTCACACTCACAGCGACAGGACAAGCCCAGAGAGCCCTTGCAGGAGTGAGTCTGTGCAGTGCTGAGTCCCCTCAGGGCACCAGCACCACAGGGAAGCTGGAGCTGATGGGCATCTCCAAACTTCCACCTGCTGATACCAACGGCCCTTGGGCAGCAAAGGGCCTCTGCCTGGGGTCCCCCTCACCCCATGGAGCTGGAGGACTCAGGCAGGCATGCTGGGCACAGCAGCAGGCCTCTTGCCTCTGGGCTATCCCTGGCCTCCCCAAACAGCCCTTCTCCTTGGGGTTTGCTGAAGCAGCTGGTGCTTGGGGGATGACTTTGGAGCAGCCAAGTTCCTGGTGTCCCATGGAAGCCAGACAGAGCATCCAGCATCCAGCATCCAGCTAGGGCAGGCTGTGTGTGATACTGAGAGAACCTTCTGCCAGAGGCACATGGAGGACCTGTGCCTGCTCTCTGCAGACAGGAGCTCTTGCTCTGGCTGCAGGTTCTTCTGCACAGCCATCCCTAGCCACCCCACAGGTCTGGCCAGCACAGGGCCCCGTGGCATTGTCTGTGCCACGGGCAGAGGTTTGGACTTGTCTCAAGCAGAGACTCCTCACTTGCAGAACAGACTGCAGAGACAATGGCAGAGCAGTTCCTGTGAGAAGGCACCTCTACACACCCACCAGGCAGAGACCTTTCTGCCCTGTTTGCAGCCTCAAAGACACTGGGGCAAGTGAAGGGGCAGCGACTGGCAGGTTTTAAAGAAAAGCCTGGATGTGCTGGAGACAGGTCAGCAGCTTCCCCAGAAACCATCCTTCATGTGTGAGACATGGCACAGGGGTGCCAAGCAGGGGGTGACTGTCCTGAGGGATGCCCATGGTGCAGCAACCACCCTCTGAAGGCACAGAGACAACAGCCAGCATCTCCAGAGAGCTGCCAGAGCAAGAGTGGTCCCCTAAAATAACACATCACCCCAGGGCCAAGAGCTTTACACAGCTTATTGTGCAGAGTTAATGCCTGGAAAGCATTTGGGATACCCCATCCTCCCCTCTTCCTGGCAAAACAGCACAAGAAGGAGGTGCCCATGTGAAACCAGCTCCTGCCCAAAGGAGGGGACAGACCCTGCTGAGGAATGTGTTCAGCAAACTCCTCAGTAAGACTTTTATCTGGGAACCTCTTGGCAGGTCAGCTGGAGTCTCCAGAAGGTTGGAGAGGCCACAGCCTTTAATGAATGGAGCACCAAGCAGAGCCAGGCACTGCTGGACATCCACAGGACAGGCTCCCAATTCCTGGTCAGTAAATGAGGGCCAGAGGGGCAGCCCTGGCTTCCCAAACTGCACCTTGCTGCTCTGCATACCTGTGCTAGCTTCTCCTCTTTCTGCCAACACTCTAACTTGGAGTGAGGTCAACACTCAGGCGGTTGCTTGAAGGAGGGGGAACTGGCCAGGTCTGCTGGAGGAGCTGTTTCTGAGCTGCTCAAATAGGGGTGATTGAGTGAGCACCCTGAAAGGGCTCGTTGGCTGTGGCTGGTAGGGGTTTATTGCCTCATGTGTATGTGTACAAAGCAAATGTCAATGCAAGCAGGCATTTAAAGATAAAATTGGTGTTAATAATAATGATTATGATAATGCTGCCACCAAGAATAACTGTACAAACACTGGCAGAGTGAGGGCAGGGAGAGCCCAGCTCCCAACAAGTGTGTGCTCCAGGGGAGCTGCAGCCGGACGGGGGGTTCGGCTGGGACGTTCCAGCTGGGTCACCCAGTGGCTCCAGTCCTGGGGATCCCTGCACACACACTGCAGCCACCCAGTATCCACAGCGCCCATGCAAGGCTGGAGACAGGCAGAATCCAGAATCACAGGGGTTGGGAGGGGCCTCCAGAGACAGCACTTACACCCTGCAATCAAAGCACCTCTCCTCTTGCCTCTGGTGAGCCGAGCAGGCTGGGTGCTGGGTGCCTGGTCCAGGGCTGCTCATCTCCTGCCCTCCAACTGCCTGTGGGGTTCAGCCAGGGCTTCCTTCAGCCCAGTTTGTGTCAGCCCCAGTGATGGGTTTGCCCATGATCCAGAATGATCATAGAATCGTAGGAATCACAGGGGTGGGAAGGGCCCTCCAGAGCCCCTGGGGTCCAACCCCCTGCCAAAGCAGGGTCCCTAGGACAGGGCACACAGGGCGGTGTCCAGACGGGGCTGGAATCTCTCCAGAGAAGGAGACTCCACACCCCCTGGGCAGCCTGTCCCAGGGCTCCCTCACCCTCACTGGGGAAAAGTTCTTCCCCAGGTTGCTGGGGAACTTCCTCTGCTCTGACTTGCAGCCATTGCCCCTTGTTCTGTCCCCACAGACACTGAGAAGGGGCTGGCCATTCCCCTGCATCCCATCCTTCAGAGATTGATAGACATTAATAAGGTCCCCCCTGAGTCGTCTTCTCTCCAGGCTGAACAGCCCCAGCTCACCCAGCCTTTCCTCACAGGGGAGATGCTCCAGGCCCTTCAGCATCTCCGTAGCTCCTCTGGACTCTCTCCAGGAGATCCCTGTCTGTTTGATCCCAGGGAGCCCAGCACTGGACACAACACTCCAGGTGGGGCCTGCCCAGGGCAGAGCAGAGGGGGAGGATCCCCTCCTGTGACCTGCTGCCCACACTCCTCCTGATGCCCCCAGGATCCCATTGTCTCTCTCAGCCCCAGGGCACACTGCTGGCTCATGGCCACCCTGTCCCCCACCAGCACCCCCAGGTCCTTCTCCCCAGTAGAACCTGTTCCGGTGTCTCTGGGAAACCTCTGGGATCGATTCCAGGGTCCCAGCACAGACCCTGTGAGCTGGATCTGGCTGCAGAGACAGGAGCTGTGCTCCATCACCCCCAGCTGCCAGGGGCTGGCGTTGGGGTGCTGCCTGCAGGATGGGTGCACACGAGTGTGTGTGCGCACGGGGAGTGGGGGGGGTCTCAGTTTCTCTTCCCCAGCACCCCCCCTGCCCTGTCCCTCCCCAGCCCATGCAGTTGCTTCCCAGCTCTCTCTGCCTTACTCCTACCCCAGCAGAAGAGGCAGAGGATTTTTTAGCCATCGCCTCAGAGCAACTGTGCTCTTAAGTTTCTTCCAAGACTCACACCAGGGCCGTTTCTCTGCATGTGTGGTCTCTTGGACTGTGTAGGGCTCATAAATAAATAAGGGGAAAAGTTCTTAATCTTCATTCAAAAGCTCCTGGTATCACAATGCTGCTGCACAAAAGCCATCTTATTAGCCCCAAGTGCAAAATGCTGCCTTTTCTTGCAGAAGCTCATTAATTGCAGGTCACCATTCAACAAGAAAGATGAGGCACTTGAGTTCTTCAGGCTCTCATTAGCCACAGAGCTGAACAGTATGTGTGAAATTAACAGTCACCTGAGTACCTCTATAATTTCATAATTATTAGGCCTAATGGGTTAGTCTCTGCCAAATGGTTTTAACTCCTTCCTAGCCAGAGCTGGGAGCTGCACGAGATGCCAAGGTTGGCGTTATTTCACAAGTTTTAGAACCATTTAACAGCTTTCCTGTGGAAATAATAATAAGGAGGGGAAGTTTCCAGGATCATGTACTGTTTGCATTTTTTAACATATGTTTAGCTTTTAATTATTCATATACAGCACGCCAAGGAAGCAGATAGCCTGTATCCCGGAGAGTGGGTGAAAGAGCTTTCTCTGCAAAGGGATTTTAATTGGTTTTAAAATGCATTCTGTGTGTTTATATTTGCCTCTCTCTGTCTGTGTGTGTGTGTGTGTGAGAGTTGAGCCTTTGGTTTCTCCTCTCCTTGATGATTACATTACATTATTGCCCCGTCTCTTCCACTTTTATTTATCTTGGGCTTAAAAAGCAAAATCAGAGCTGAGATTTCTGCCTCTGCTTTTGAACTCAAGGATCTTGGAAATGGTACTGCCTTTTAATGGGGATTTTCTCCTACTTGAAACCAGCTTAGATGAGAAGCCGGAGGGGAAGGCTGCCTCTCACCTCCAAGTAGCTAATTGTTTTTCTGGCGTTCGCAGCTCACAGTCTGGAGCATGGGTTCCTTGTGCCAGGTGGGAACGCTGTATGTGCTCCCAGCTGCCCCCCCACACTTCCACCCCAGGCCTGATTTGGGGTGATGTGATGGGGGTTCTGTCCCCTTAGCCACTGGGCAGCCCTACCCACCTCCACACCTGGGGAAACAGCCCTTTCCCTCCCCGGCACTGCCCCACGGCTGGAGCCTCCTCCTCTTTCCAGTCCTTGCAAAGATTGGAACTAGTAACACTTGGGCTGGTCCCAGACTCACCACAGATTCAGTTCATGTGAGTTAAGTTGCTTCTTAAAGCATCTCTGTGCCCCCCCCAGAACGGGTCCCATCGGGAATGCCCTGGTCTCCCCCATGACCCAGGATACAATCCCCTTTCACGCTGCTTTCAGCCTTGATGGGACCCTCAGCAGCGATGTGGGGACAGAGAACAGGAGACCAGGAGACCCATGAAATGGAGAGCTGTTTAAATCCCTCCTCAGCACTTTGTTTTGCATGGGAAGACTCGGCTCTGGAGACAGATGCTGCCTGGGTTGGCACTCCTTGCTGCGTGCTGGGGCTGGCAACGCAGTCCAAGGTGCTCTCAGCTGCAGGAGTAAGACCCCAAGAGCTCCCACAGGTGAGATATTGTGGCCCAAACTGCTGCAAATGTGTTAGAAGATGCTGAGACCCACAAGGTACATCAGGCCAGCTCTACGTGCATGCATCTCCCCTTCTCTGAGGGCTTCCCAGTGGTACCCCAAGGCAATTTGGGACTCCACAGCAGGCTGCTGTAGAAGGCATCCTCCCCCCAGCCTAGAAAAGGGCAGCGCCAGCCCCAAGCTCTGCCTGGCCTCAGCCCACAGCACCCCCACTCTTTAATGCTGTCACATTTTGGGGGTTTTTTTGGACTAATTAATGTTTTCATTATGCAGGAGCTAAGGAAGGGGGGCTTGGGGCTTGAACGCCCTCCCCCAGGACTGCAGAGAGGGTGAGCAGTTGGCAGGCCCTCACAATGACTATGACCATGCAAGTTCCCAAGATGTCCCCAGGTTGGGCCAACCTTCACCAGCACCCCAGCGACCAGGGTGCTGGGAACAGCATCCTGGAGGTGCTGGCTCCTGTGAGAGCTGGGATGGGTTCCACAGGACCCCTTCTGCAAGGGAGCTGCCTGGGATACGTGGCCATCAGAAAAGACAGTGGCAGGGAGCTGGCAGCTTGGCTGGACACCAGCATCAGGCCCTGTGAGCTAATGCCTTGATGGAGGCATTCAATTCCCTGCTCTGCCTGTGCTGGGAGATCAAGGCTGGGAGGAGGGAGGGTCTTTCTTCACTGAGGTGCTGGAGAAACGTCTCCTCCGATGATATTTCACCTTACCTCTCCTTGCCACATCTGTCAACTTCTGCTAATTACCGAGTTTGCTATCACCCTCTGCACTGATGTGAAGGGTAGGAAAAAGAGAAAAAGGAGGTTAAGGGATTCTACAATTATAAATGATGTCTGGCAGGCTAAGGTACCATATAATGCATTATAAGCACTTAAAAAGCTAACCCATTCTGTCTTCTTTCTTTGGCATAAATAATGGCTTTTTTATGAATAAATCATGCAGCCAAGGTCTCTGAAAATAGCAGGAACCTGGAGCAGAATGTCTCCATCCTCATTTTTTGCTAGGACAGCAGAGAAGTCAGCAATCCACTCCATCACCACTGATAAACCGGGGTGAGCACAACTCCCAGTAATGAAATAGGGAGATAAAGTTTCGGGAGGGTGAGAGGGGCAAGGGGATGTTTCTGCCAAGGCCCTGATTGCACCCAGGCTCCAAATGAAACATAATGGACTCTGAGGAGATAAGCACTTATTTTTTTTCCTCTGCCCCATGAATAAAGCAAGACCTCATAACTCACAGGCAGGCAAAGCTGCCAGCAACTTAAAAGTGCTTCCTTCTGCTTCTGGTTTGTGTTTCCTTTTAATGAAGCTCCTCCAAAGCCAAGGGGGGGCTTAGAAGTGGGGCTGGAAGCCAGCCCTGCCTTTGCGTGTGTGGAGTCCGACTCGGCAGGCGGTGGGGAGGGCTGGCTGGGCGGGCAGTAGCCACCCAGCCCTCGGCACAAAGGGCTCGCAGCTGCTCTGCGTGCTGGGGAGAGGCTGCCCGGCAGAGAGGGAGGTCCTGCTGGCCTTGGAGGCAGGAGTGAAGACAGGGGGGAGGTCTGCTTGCCCCTGCCTGTGGTCCGAGGTGAGGGCTGGGTGGGGGCGTGGGGGCTCTGCTCAGTGCCGGCTCCTTCTGCTCCCCTCACGCTGCTCCCTGGGGAGGTGGGCACCCAGCCAGCCCCCTTCAAAAGGGTCCTGCCCGGCCCCCGTGTCCAGCTGGAGATGTCCCAAAGGGACTGTGTCATGGCATGGTGGCAGTCTGGGGGTCTGCCTTGCAGGGGCCGTGGGGTCCAGCAACACAGGGTCACAGACTCCCCACACACAGTACCCTGAGCCCCGGGCACCTGGCTCTGCCAGGCACAGCCCCCCTCCTCCAGGCACAGCCCCCCTCCTCCAGGCACAGCCCCCCCTCTGGCCCCCCAAGCCAGTGAGGAAAAGCTCATCCCCTTAAAAGCGCTTCCCCTGGGGGTGCAGGGGTAGGAGCCCCTTCCTGTCCCCACCCTGTATCATGCAGGGAGGTCAGGATTCACACCCACCCAGACATACATCTCCTCTCCACCATGCAGGTTCCTTCAGGACGATGGTTGCAGACAAGATCTGGTGTCTCAGCCTATAACCCATGTGGTCCCCTGCAGAAGCCATCTGTGCTCCCCTGTCACAACCCATGACACACTTTTGGGCTGGGCAGGCAGCCTCTAGGCCTCCTGTGTCTCCTGGTCACCTCCTGAGCTGCAGCATCCAGTGCCAGAGACTGTACAACTCATGACATGCTCCTGGAAAGAGGGATGCTCTGGTCCTGCCAGGAGGAAAGCCACACAGTGGGGAGTGGGTACAGCCCCCAGGATGCTGGATGGGATGGGCACACTGGGTGTCACCCCTTGGCTTGCACTCAGATGAGAGAAGCCCTTATTCCCCATTGGGACACAGGGTTTCACTGCAGTCTGCACTTCTCTGGGTCCAAAGCACATCTTTGCAGGTGAGTCCTTTCCATACACAAGCAGAGCCAAGCAGCCTCCACCAAGAAGGGCTGGTGCTCGCCATGGAGAGCAGGTCTGGGGGTGTTTAGCAGCTGCCAGCTGTATTTGTAGCACTGAGTCACAAGTTGTGCACCAGAGCTACAAACAAACCTGGGACCAAACTCTGCTAGTAGAGTCCTGGGACCCCAAACTCTGCCAGCAGAGACCTGGGACCCCAAACTCTGCCAGCAGAGTCCTGGGACCCCAAACTCTGCCAGTAGAGTCCTGGGACCCCAAACTCTGCCAGCAGAGTCCTGGGACCCCAAACTCTGCTAGCAGAGTCCTGGGACCCCAAACTCTGCCAGCAGAGACCTGGGACCCCAAACTCTGCCAGCAGAGTCCTGGGACCCCAAACTCTGCCAGTAGAGTCCTGGGACCCCAAACTCTGCCAGCAGAGTCCTGGGACCCCAAACTCTGCTAGCAGAGTCCTGGGACCCCAAACTCTGCCAGCAGAGTCCTGGGACCCCAAACTCTGCTAGCAGAGTCCTGGGACCCCAAACTCTGCCAGCAGAGACCTGGGACCCCAAACTCTGCCAGCAGAGTCATGGGACCCCAAACTCTGCTAGCAGAGACCTGGGACCCCAAACTCTGCTAGCAGAGTCCTGGGACCCCAAACTCTGCTAGCAGAGTCCTCTGCCTTGCCCACCTGGTTACGGCCCCACAGTTCCTCCCCACCCACAGTTTTTTAAGGGCCCAGCCCTGGGTGCTGGTGGGTTTGGGAAGAGGGATGCATTCCCACAGCTCAGAGAGCATCGCCCCAGTCCCAGCCAGGCAGTGCTCTCTGCAGTGCTGCGTTAAGCCTCTGTGGCAGCAGCAGCACAGGGCAGGCAGGAAGGCCAGGAGCCCGCAGACACACTGACTGTTAATCAGCCTGCAACAAGCCCTGAAACCTGCTCTGGGGCCAGGGGTTAAATCACGGCTTCAGGAGGAGCCGCAGGGCTGACCCGCGCTGCTGGGCTGGGGCTGTGCCCAGGGCCCCCAGGTCAGCTCTGCACAATGCTGCCTGGACAGGCAGAACTGTCCCTAGAAGAGGATTAAGGGTGGATGGAGAGGAAAGCGGAGCAGGGAAAGAAGCCCCCATAATCCCCAGTTAATGAAGTGGTGAAGGCTGGACTCAGCAGGGCTGCAAGCTGGGTGCCCTGGCACAGCAAAGCCCGTGCCAGCGCCGGGGGATCTGGGAGGCAGCACTGCACCCCCACACTGCTGGGGGGACACCCGAGTCGCTGCTCCTTGGGGAGGGACATCATGCCTGGCCATGGGCTGTGATAACCTCCTGGGGGTTGAACAGCAGCTCCCAGAGCACGTGTGTGCCTGTGCACATGTGAGTGCATGCAGACACTGTCCAGACACCATCTGTCCAGGTATCTGGGGGGGGGGAAGCACCACAAGAGCTCAGCAGAGGTGGGCACAGCCCTGAAGCCAGCCCTGTGCATGCCACCGTGGCACACGCGGTCACCAGCACCTCTGTCCCCACAGCTGCCTCCTGACCCCGCTGCTCATCAAACCCTCCTTCCCCCCCCAGGGGGCTGTGAGATGCAGCACAGCTGATGGGGAAGCACCCAGGGTGCCAGGTGTGGGTGCAGGCTCACCCACACCCTGCGCACAGTGCACACCCCTCCTCCCGCAGCTGCCTCCCCAGGGCAACAGGCTCTGGCACAACCCCTGCTCCTCCACACGCCTGGCACGCCCAGCACACACACACCAGTGCTGTGTTGCACTCACAGACTGCAGGCAGAGGCTCATCCCACCTTCCCGAGGTCTCTGCTGCTTTCCCAGGGGATGCTTCCCTCTCTCCCATCTGGGTTTAGCTGTGGGGAAATTAAGGCTTCCTGGGGACAGCATGAAGCAGAGGCTCTTCCCTCCTCCTGCACACACAGGTATTAGCTCAGCCCGTGCCAAGGAGGTGCAGCAGGGGACGTGGAGAGGGGAAGAAGCTCACACCATCCTGGCACCCCCCAGGCCAGGTGGTTGGGTTGCTTCCTTGGGCTTAATTCAGCAAGAGCAGCTTGTGATGTTCCTCCTTCTCCCTGGGGTGGGCTGCTCATTTTTGCCCCAGAAGACAATGCCCTCTTTCAAAAACAAAGAAATTATAAAGTACATATGAACATATGGTAACATATATTCTAGGCTGCCTATGTGGCCAATTTTCTGTATGTTACCATATGGTGCTGCGTATTTAGCAAAAATATAACTTGACTGTTTCTCTTTCCATATGGGGATTCTTTTGCCTTAATTAATAACATTGAGCAAAAACTCTTTCTAAGGTTTCCAAGATTTCTGCAAGGGAATATCTTATGATAGACACATGCTCCTGAAGGCTTTCCTCCTTATTTGTCTATAGCCTTCTGTCCCCATCCTCTTCCGCACGCTCCGAGGGTGCCTGAGGATGCATCTGCCTGTGGGGTTGTGGGGAGGGAGGTGCTGCACCCCAGCTTGGCTCCCATCCCATGGTGCCCACGGGAGACCCTGTCCCCTCCCCAGAACCTGACCTCCAGCTCCAGAGATGCAGTGGTGATGTGCCTGTGAGCTGGATCCTCCCAGCTCATCCAGGGGCTGTGAGGAGGAGAGCTGATGGAACACAGGAGCAATGGGGAAGCTGGTGGTGCAGCAGGCAGAGTGTTCATGGCCAGGGAGGGACTGCTGTCTTCAAAGCAGTGGAAAGCAGCACACTTCTGCAGCTCTCCAATTAAGCCTCTCAAGTGGTGGTTATCTCATAGAATAGTACAGTATGTCCAAGCATCCTCTCAGGACAAGCCTACAGCCAACGTCAGTGGGAGGAAGCCAGCCTGGCTGTGTCAGGGTGGGGTGGGAAGGGTCAGGGGCACAGCCCTGGCAGCTGGAGACCCTCCCACTTTCTCAGCCAAGGGCTGTGAATGAAGACAAAGCTCTGAGGGGCTCCAGACATTCCCCTTCACCCCACAGAGATGTCCCTGTCTCACAGGCAGGAGGCAGAACAGAGCTGGTGTGGGGCAGAAGAGGGGGGACAGCAGGAGAGGTGCTGGGGTTCCACCTCTCCCCTTTCCCTGGGTCTCAGTGGGGATGCTGACCCCTCCTTGCCCTGGGGTCAATGGGACCTGGGACCTCCTCACTGGGCTGCTGGGGCCCTGTGGTTCCTCATATCCCAGAACATTTCAAGAGGGACCAAACCCTCCCTGTCCCTACCCTGCCCATCACCTCCTCCTGCCCTCGCCCAACAGCCCCCGGCTTCCCACACCCCTCCCCTCCACATGGATACCCAGGGGTCCACACATGGCTTCTGCTGTTCTGACAGGCTTCCTCACAGGGATGTGTTGGGCTTGGGAAACCTTCCTGAAGAGCATCACCTTCCCAGTGATATTAGCTGATGTCTCCCAGGCTGCACAGGCACGGGCCAGGCCAGCTGCCTTCCTCAGCCCTGCCGACCCCATCCAGCTCCCTTCAGGGGATGGAATGAGAAAGAAGGGCTCTCATGGACCATGGGCTTTGTGCAACTTCCTCAAGGGTTCCTTGGCCAGTCAGGGCAGTCCTGTGCAAACTCCATGCATCAGCTGGTGGGTTCGGGCTCCATCTCTCAGCTTCGTTCTGCATCCCCAGAGCTTTCCTCTTCAAAGAGCTGAATTTGGGCCTGGGTCCTTGCCCAGCTCATGGCTATCTGGCATATTCCCTGCCTCCAGCTGACATCCATCCTACCTGAGGACCTCCATGGTGGATCCCTGCAGACTGGGACACATGAAGAGCTGGCAGACTGGTATTCCTCAGCACTGCAAGCACAGCATCCCTGCTGCAACGGCTGCAGGAGTGGGATGCTGCCAGCACCTTGTGTACAGCCTAGTCCTGCTCCACCATTTCCTCCCAGAGCAGGACAGAGGGTGCTACATGTGCAGAGCAGTCCATCTGTACAGACAGTTGGAAATCACCTCAGAGTCGCACTGGGGACTGCATCTAGTTGATGGCTTGTCCATTTGCTGGGTGGCTTTGAGCTCCTGGCTTGGAAGGCATATCCACACCAGGAGGCCAGGGCATCACCCACACCTGAGCTTCCTAAACCTGCATGGTCGCATCCAGGGTATCCATGTACCATGGCAGAGGTACTGGTGGGACCCAATTCTTCACCCTGAGGTTGTGATGCTCCTCTTCCCATCTGGTGTGGTGAGGCTGAGAAAGCAGGGGAAGGGAGGACTGCAGGGAGGAGCAGAAGGACATGAGAGCTGCCAGGGAGCAGAGAGATCAAGGTGGGGGCCAGATCTGCACAGACCTGGGAGCGTGAGAGCAGAGGGAGAAGATGGAGTGATTGACAAGAGTTGGGGTTGAGCGCAGAGCCAAGGGAAGCTGTGAGAGGTGAAGTCAGGGCTGCAGGACAGCAGCCTGCTCCTTGGGATGGGCACAGGAGTGGTGTTGGCTGGGAAGCAAGCCACGCTGCCTTCCCAAAACATTTCAGGCCAGAACATCCCCCAGCCCATCCTGTCAGACCTCTCCCACATCAGTTCCCAGCCTCACAGCTGGCTGAGACACGTGCTTGCATGAGGGCTCCTGGTGCACCAAGGGCTGGGCCAAAGCTGAGCCTGCCAGGGTCCCAGGGGCAGCGGTGGCAGTAGGAGATGGCTCTGGGATGGCTCTGGGGGTGAGTCTGCCAAGCATCTGGAAGGCTCTGGGATGGCTCTGGGGGTGAGTCTGCCAAGCATCTGGAAGGAGGACATCCACAGGCAGCAAAGAAACGGGCTGTGCTCAGGAGCTGATGGGAGCTGCCCAGCACTGGGGGTTTGCAGTCTTCTAGGGGGACCAACCACCCACCGACCAGCCAGGAGCCTTGCCTGAAGCACGTCCTGCACCACTGCTGCTCAGCTTCAGCAGGGTGCAGAGCACACAGGGATTTCCAGGGGCCCTGGGAGAAAAGTGGAGGTTGGCCTAATATTTTAAAAGGGGAAACAGGGCGACGTGGGTAATTACCAGTCTGTCAGCCTGACATTGATCCCAGGCAAAATAATGGAGTGGCTGATATGGAATGCAATGAATAAAGAATCAGAAAGGGTGATATAATTAATGCCAATCAACAGGGATTTATGGAAAATAGATCTTGTCAAACCAACTTGACGTCTTTCTTCCTGTTGTGTTGGTGGTTTGGGGTGGGTTGGGTTTTTCTTTCCTCTTTAAATCCAAGATGACAAGTTTCCCCAGAGGGGTGGTGAGGGCAGGGAGAGCAGCCACTGGTCACCTGCCACCCTGGGAGGCTTCCTCATGGAAATAGGGAAACCCAAAGCTACCAGGTAAGGTGTCTTGGTGGCACAGCAGAGGGCACAGCCTGCCCTGGCAGGGCTCTGGGGGGGATTCTTCTCCCCAGCAGGTCCCACCAGCGATGGGGTGTCTGTGCCCCAGCAGCGCCCACGGTGAGGAGGGAGGGGAGTCACCCTTGGGGCTTGGGGACACTGGGGTGACTTGCAGAGTGGGGAGCACTTTGCACCAGCCTGCTTTGGCAAGAGCTAACACTGGCAGTGGGAAGGGGCAATGTGAGTAAAAGCTACGTTTCCCCTGGAGTTGCTTCTCCAGCACCAGTGTCTTCTGGGTGGTGTAAAATCTGGGCAGGGATCCCAGAGGACACAGATGAAGAGTGAAGGACCTTCCCTTGGTTAAACTACACCCTGGCTCCACACCTCTGGTGAGACAGGAGCCTGCATGGCACAGACAGCTCGGAGGAGTGAGAGGCTGCGTGGCCCCGTTTGGCTCCTGGCCCCTCTCTCTGGGGTACCTGCCCATCCCTGTGCTACCCCATCACCTGCCCATCCCTGTGCTGCCCCATCACCTGCCCATCCCTGTGCTGCCCCATCACCTGCCCATCCCTGTGCTGCCCCATCACCTGCCCATCCCTGTGCTGCTCACCACGGGGTCTCCTCCCTTGCCTTGCAGTGGGAGCTCACACAATGGTATTCAAGCCCCCAAACTCTTCCTGGTGTCTTCTGCTCCAGCCCAGACGCCTCTGGCCTCTGTTCTGCCCCTCAACCCATCGAGTCGCAGAGCCCAGCCCCTCAGCCCATGGCTTGCTGTGATCCCAGCCCTGTAACCTCTGCAGATGCTGCCAGTGAGGAGCCTGGGCCTCACCACAAGTTTCCTTAGAGCAGGCTGTGAGTGGCACCATGTCCAGCACCGGTCTCCATGGAAACACCTGGATGCTGGTGAGTGTCCCCCCAGAGAAGACCCTGGCGATGCCCCCAGCCCCGTGTGACACCTGGGGTGACATCACATTGGGCTCTTGCAGCTCTCCAGTGGCACACTTGGGCTGCTCCCACCTCTTGCCCACCCAGGACACAGCTGCCACATCCCATCCTGGACACCCCCCTGCCCAGGGAGCTCAGCCACCCACAAGGGAGCCCTCTGCTCCCCCAGACACAGACCCCACGCTCCCCACCTGCTGTGGGCCAGGTCCCCATGTCCCCCATGGCAGCCTGGAGCCAACAGCCAGGCTCAGGGCTGACACCTCCTCCTCCTCCCCTGAGCCACAGCAATTACATGCTGCACTAATTGAATTCTCTGACAGGGAGGTGAACTGCTTCCTCCCCTTCCACCCTGTTTCCCAGGACTGACCCAGCTCACAGGGATGTGCCAGGCCCCTGAGCACGTGCTGCCACGCTGAGGCCTCTATCTCCAGCTTCCCAAAGGACCATCACTGGGCAAGAACTGGGTGTCTTGAGCCTCCTCACCAGGACTCCCCATGCTTGCCCCTCACACATGGAAGTGATGTGGAGACAATGCTGGATCCACAAGAGTGGAAAGATGCTCCACCTGCAACAGCAGCACATGGAGGTGGCTGAACTGGGGACACCAGGGTGCCTGGGCATGAGTGCTGCATGCTAAAGGTGTATCATTCTGGGGGGCATCAGGAGGAGTGTGGGCAGCAGGTCACAGGAGGGGATCCTCCCCCTCTGCTCTGCCCTGGGCAGGCCCCACCTGGAGTGTTGTGTCCAGTGCTGGGCTCCCTGGGATCAAACAGACAGGGATCTCCTGGAGAGAGTCCAGAGGAGCTATGGAGATGCTGAAGGGCCTGGAGCATCTCCCCTGTGAGGAAAGGCTGGGTGAGCTGGGGCTGTTCAGCCTGGAGAGAAGAAGACTCAGGGGGGACCTTATTAATGTCTATCAATATCTGAAGGATGGGATGCAGGGGGAATGGGCAGCCCCTTCTCAGTGTCTGTGGGGACAGGACAAGGGGCAATGGCTGCAAGTCAGAGCAGAGGAAGTTCCCCAGCAACCTGGGGAAGAACTTTTCCCCAGTGAGGGTGAGGGAGCCCTGGGACAGGCTGCCCAGGGGGTGTGGAGTCTCCTTCTCTGGAGAGATTCCAGCCCCGTCTGGACACCGCCCTGTGTGCCCTGTCCTAGGGACCCTGCTTTGGCAGGGGGTTGGACCCCAGGGGCTCTGGAGGGCCCTTCCAACCCCTGTGACTCTGTGATTCAGACACTGTGCATGGTGTGCATGGCAGACTGAAGCCAACAGTCCCTTTCCCTGGGCACCAGGGACACGGTGGAGATATTTCAAAACAAGTTTTAGAGGCTGCCTCAGTTTCCCCAGCTGTATTTTAGCTTCTTATTGAGGGAGAAGTTGAAGTCATGCTCTCCCTGCAGTGCCCTCACAGAAGCCATCTGAAAATCTCCCCAGGCAGAGGAAGGATGAGGAGGAGAGATGCCTGGCTGTACCACTGGAGTGGGCACAGGGGTTTTGGCAGGGACCCATCTCCTAGCTCCATTTGGTGCCTGGCATCAGGGCAATATGCAGCTTTCTGTGCTCTGAGAGCACCTCAAAGGGCTTTCACCTTCTCCAGCGTGCTTTAGTGGGTGCTGGGAGCCCCTGGGGTGGCCAAGTCCTGGTTTTGGGGCTGACTGAGAGGTCTTAGAGCAGAGACCTGTCACTGAACCTGCGCCCTGAACCGCAGAGGACCCCAGACCCTACATCCCCACACCCAGGACCCTAAGTCACCACCCAAAACAGCACCCACAGCCTCCAGCAACTTCTGTACTTCTATCCAGGACAGGAGACAAATTCACCCACAAGAAGGAGAAGTTTAGTCCAAAGGGCTCCAACAGCTGCTGGAAAAGGAGATTTCCAGCCCAGAGCTCAGGGCTGCACCCAGGGAGCTTCACCAGGCAGCAACGGGCAGCGGGTGCAGGGCATGAGCACCTCTGCAAGCTTGGACACCTAGAGATATATATTAAATATATTTAAAAATACATATAATACATTTTAAATAAATATATAAATACATATTTATAGGGGGAATGGATTAAAGCTAAAGGAAGGAAGGTTTAAATTAGATATTAGGGGGAAGTTCCATACAGAGAGAGCGGTGAGGGGCTGGAACAGGCTGCCCAGAGAGGGGGTGGGTGCCCCATCCCTGGGGGTGTTCAAGGCCAGGTTGGATGGGGCCCTGGGCAACCTTGTGTAGCTCCAGGCCTGGAGGTTGGTG